>JACEFZ010026926.1:0-19156 GCA_014155875.1 Cepaea nemoralis | reverse complement strand
GGGGATTTCCCCCTGAAAACCCCATTGCCTTCAAATTGTTTTTCACTTAGTACACACATTGGTATAATGCTTTTTATTCCACCCATATGAAAGCCTGTGTAACTCCCATCACCTCCATCGTCATGCTCTCGTGGCATAGAGTGGACCCATTTGGGATTCTTGAACGGTTCGGCCCGCTGAACGGGCTGTAAATGCCCACGCACTTCTCTGCTGCTTTACAACAGATCCATCTGTATAGATGAGCACTTCGGGGCTATCTGAGTGATCATAGATGAGCGCGTTAACCTCTGCATTGACAGCGGCAGGGTTCTGCTCTCTGCACCGTCTGTCGAGTGTGATAATGCAGGAGAAGGTACACTTAAAAGCTGGAGACACCGGCACCCATTCCTTGCCGGGGTTGATACTGGTAAGACTGCAGACCTGTCCGACGACATCTTCCGCCCGACCCATCCATGATTTGCCCCTCTTTAGCCTGTCACCCTTTTCTCTAAATACAGCGTCATGCAGAGGGTGCTGCTCATCTGCACTTATTTTTAAGTATGCACGAGCTCTCCAGATCTTGATCCTGTGTTCCATTGTCGGGAAGTTAAGGAGGTATCTCATTGCTACACAGCTGGTGTCTCTCGTGCAGCCCAAAATGATGCGCATGGCTTCGTTTTGTACCTTTTCAAGTCTTCCAATCTGTGTAGGGCTGACAGTAAGGATGGCCAGGGCATACTCGATGCGTGAAAGCACAAGTCCTTGGAAACAGAAGTAATAGCAGTCTTTGCTCGATATTGGCAGTCGCCATGACTCTCATTGCTGCCAAACCTTTTCGAGCCTTCGTTATGACATAATCGACATGATCTCTGAAGGACAGGCTACGATCAAGCCTCACGGCCAAGGATATGTCGTTGACTGGGTCTACTCAGAATGCTCCCATCCATTCTTACTGCCGGCAGGTCTGTTTTCACAATATGGTTGTTTAGTGAGAACCATGTAAACCGTTGCCTTTGCAGGGTTGACAAGGGCATCGCATCAGCACACCATGAGGAAATTCGATCTAGTTCGCCCTGCATATAGTTGGCAACCGCCTGTCTATCTCGACCCTGTCGGTACAACGAGGGATGTCGTCAACGAATGATAGAGTCCTACCCCTCCCATCCAACTGTTGTTCAGTGATCGGCACCGTATACACGGTGAATAGTACTGGTGACAGTGGTGAACCCTGCGGCAATCCTGGACATATCGTTATCGGCTCAGAAGACCAACTCCCGCATCTTAGCACCACCTTCCTTTGGAGTAGAACTGCAGCTATCCATCGTACAAAGTGAGGGTGCACTTTCAGTCTGAGGAGGGTTTGCATCAGTGCTCGAAAGATACTCTGTTATATGCGTCCTCTAAGTCTATGGCGGCCGCACATGGTCTCTTCTCTGACCTGAAATCCTTCGTAAACATCTTGAGCAAAGACCGCCGCATTCAGTCATGACTCTTTGTGCGTCTGTATCCTCCAAGTGTGGGCGGGAAGCAGCCGAGCTGTTCCAAGTCCCAAGCAAGTCTGTGTGCTACAATTTTCTCCAGTAGCTTGCCAACAGTATTCTGCATCGTAATGATTCTGTAGCCGCTTATCTTGGAGTGGTCTTTGTTCGGTTTTTTCAGCGGCAGCAAGTAGCTGTGTAGCCATTCTTCTTTGACCTGACCCCTCTGGATACTGGTGTTGAATTCTCTGGCCAGTTCTTCCATGTCATCATCTGATATCACCATTAGGTCACCATATCGGATGCCGTCTGGGCCTGGGGCGGTGTTAGGTGATTTCTTGAGCATCGCACGCAATATGTCAGCTGTGATTGTCCATTCTTCGTCTGTCCCGACCCCCCTCGCACAACTGAGAGAGTGTTGTTGTGGTCCTCTGTCTGGCGGGCTCGTCTTTCTGGTCAGTCTGTTCTATGTAGCGTGCAAGAAGGGCCTTACCTTTATCCGCATCCGACTTTTTCCATGCGAGGTGAAGTCTATGGAGATGACAACATAACTGAAGGTGTAGGAAACAAGATCAAGTCTATGGAGATGACAACACAACTGAAGGTGTAGGAAACAAGATCAAGTCTATGGAGATGACAACACAACTGAAGGTGTAGGAACAAGATCAAGTCTATGGAGATGTCAACACAACTGAAGGTGTAGGAAACAAGATCAAGTCTATGGAGATAACAACACAACTGAAGGTGTAGGAAACAAGATCAAGTCTATGGAGATGACAACACAACTGAAGGTGTAGGAAACAAGATCAAGTCTATGGAGATGACAACACAACTGAAGGTGTAGGAAACAAGATCAAGTCTATGGAGATGACAACACAACTGAAGGTGTAGGAAACAAGATCAAGTCTATGGAGATAACAACACAACTGAAGGTGTAGGAAACAAGATCAAGTCTATGGAGATAACAACACAACTGAAGGTGTAGGAAACAAGATCAAGTCTATGGAGATGTCAACACAACTGAAGGTGTAGGAGACAAGACAAAGTCTATGGAGATAACAACACAACTGAAGGTGTAGGAAACAAGATCAAGTCTATGGAGATGTCAACACAACTGAAGGTGTAGGAAACAAGACAAAGTCTATGGAGATAACAACACAACTGAAGGTGTAGGAAACAAGATCAAGTCTATGGAGATAACAACACAACTGAAGGTGTAGGAAACAAGATCAAGTCTATGGAGATGTCAACACAACTGAAGGTGTAGGAAACAAGACAAAGTCTATGGAGATAACAACACAACTGAAGGTGTAGGAAACAAGATCAAGTCTATGGAGATAACAACACAACTGAAGGTGTAGGAAACAAGACAAAGTCTATGGAGATAACAACACAACTGAAGGTGTAGGAAACAAGATCAAGTCTATGGAGATGACAACACAACTGAAGGTGTAGGAAACAAGATCAAGTCTATGGAGATAACAACACAACTGAAGGTGTAGGAAACAAGATCAAGTCTATGGAGATGACAACACAACTGAAGGTGTAGGAAACAAGATCAAGTCTATGGAGATGAACAACACAACTGAAGGTGTAGGAAACAAGATCAAGTCTATGGAGATGACAACACAACTGAAGGTGTAGGAAACAAGATCAAGTCTATGGAGATGACAACACAACTGAAGGTGTAGGAAACAAGATCAAGTCTATGGAGATGACAACACAACTGAAGGTGTAGGAAACAAGATCAAGTCTATGGAGATGACAACACAACTGAAGGTGTAGGAAACAAGACAAAGTCTATGGAGATAACAACACAACTGAAGGTGTAGGAAACAAGATCAAGTCTATGGAGATGTCAACACAACTGAAGGTGTAGGAAACAAGATCAAGTCTATGGAGATAACAACACAACTGAAGGTGTAGGAAACAAGATCAAGTCTATGGAGATAACAACACAACTGAAGGTGTAGGAAACAAGATCAAGTCTATGGAGATGACAACACAACTGAAGGTGTAGGAAACAAGATCAAGTCTATGGAGATAACAACACAACTGAAGGTGTAGGAAACAAGATCAAGTCTATGGAGATGACAACACAACTGAAGGTGTAGGAAACAAGATCAAGTCTATGGAGATGACAACACAACTGAAGGTGTAGGAAACAAGATCAAGTCTATGGAGATGACAACACAACTTGAAGGTGTAGGAAACAAGATCAAGTCTATGGAGATGACAACACAACTGAAGGTGTAGGAAACAAGATCAAGTCTATGGAGATGACAACACAATTGAAGGTGTAGGAAACAAGATCAAGTCTATGGAGATGACAACACAACTGAAGGTGTAGGAAACAAGATCAAGTCTATGGAGATGACAACACAACTGAAGGTGTAGGAAACAAGATCAAGTCTATGGAGATGACAACACAACTGAAGGTGTAGGAGACAAGACAAAGTCTATGGAGATGACAACACAATTGAAGGTGTAGGAAACAAGATCAAGTCTATGGAGATGACAACACAACTGAAGGTGTAGGAAACAAGATCAAGTCTATGGAGATGACAACACAACTGAAGGTGTAGGAAACAAGATCAAGTCTATGGAGATGACAACACAACTGAAGGTGTAGGAAACAAGATCAAGTCTATGGAGATGACAACACAACTGAAGGTGTAGGAAACAAGATCAAGTCTATGGAGATGACAACACAACTGAAGGTGTAGGAAACAAGACAAAGTCTATGGAGATGACAACACAATTGAAGGTGTAGGAAACAAGATCAAGTCTATGGAGATGACAACACAACTGAAGGTGTAGGAAACAAGATCAAGTCTATGGAGATGACAACACAACTGAAGGTGTAGGAAACAAGATCAAGTCTATGGAGATGACAACACAACTGAAGGTGTAGGAAACAAGATAAAGTCTATGGAGATGACAACACAACTGAAGGTGTAGGAAACAAGACAGGTCTATGGAGATGACAACACAATTGAAGGTGTAGGAAACAAGATCAAGTCTATGGAGATGACAACACAACTGAAGGTGTAGGAAACAAGATCAAGTCTATGGAGATGACAACACAACTGAAGGTGTAGGAAACAAGATCAAGTCTATGGAGATGACAACACAACTGAAGGTGTAGGAAACAAGATCAAGTCTATGGAGATGACAACACAACTGAAGGTGTAGGAAACAAGACAAAGTCTATGGAGATAACAACACAACTGAAGGTGTAGGAAACAAGACAAAGTCTATGGAGATGACAACACAACTGAAGGTGTAGGAAACAAGATCAAGTCTATGGAAATGACAACACAACTGAAGGTGTAGGAAACAAGATCAAGAATTCATGTAACTGGTTCAAGATTGTAATGTGTAGGGAGATTCTTATACTTACAGTCCATGTCGTGTGGCGTTGGTGATCATATATGTTCACAGTCTTACGTCTCTTGTGCTGCCACTCATTTCGGATATCGATGTTCCTCCATGCTATGATGTCATTGTCCAGTATCTTTGCTCCTGGTGTCCCCCTATTTCTCCTCCCTTCCAACTTTCGCATTGTGTCCAGATACACCAACTTTCACATTGTGTCGAGATACACCAACTTTCGCATTGTGTCGAGATACACCAACTTTCCCCTACTCATAACATGCCTAAAGGATGTGGATTATCCATCCTGATGCTAGTATCCTGTTCTCATTGTGAGTTAACGTCTTTCAAGATTTCTTCCTTGGATAATGAGGACACAGGCAATAGATTACTGACATATTTCGCTGCATCTCGTCTGGTGGTGGCGGCGGCGGCAGCGGCAACAGTAGTAGTACTAGTAAGCCTCTTTCAGTCCTGTAGGGCTATAGTGTTGTGCAGCTGGGAAGGCACCTGACAGCACCGCAGATGACCGTTTAGTACAATACGAGAGTGGCAATCTCTCTCACAGTTTCCGTATCTGTAAGACAAGGCAGGTCCCGCAGTAAATGGTTGCATTTTATGCCTGTGCCGCCTATCCTCAGTTTGTTGAATCAGATTGTGCTTAAAGAGCACCTGTCTGTTTCGTACATTTCTTCTCCAGGAACATCTGTCTGTTGCAACTCTTTCTCACGTGTCTGGATCTATGCCAAGGGTTTCCATATCTTGTTAACTGTAATAATATTGTCATTAACTGCTTCGTACATTCACCTATCACATACAAGTGCCACATACTACAGACCTGATTACAGATTCATACATTCACCTATCACATACAAGTGCCACATACTACAGACATGATCACAGATTCATACATTCATCTATTACATACAAGTGTCACATACTACAGACCTGATCACAGATTCATACATTCATCTATCACATACAAGTGCCACATATTACAGACCTGATCACAGATTCATACATTCACCTATCACATACAAGTGCCACATACTACAGACATGATCACAGATTCATACATTCACCTATCACATACAAGTGCCACATACTACAGACCTGATTACAGATTCATACATTCACAAAAATTGTTTAGACCTGAAATAGTCCTACAATAATAATGAAACAAAAATACTTAGCTGCCGATGATGTTCGGAGCCTTTTCTGTACTTCAGTTTTCACCAGAAGGGAGGGAGGGGGGGGGAGGGGTGTAACAAGCTATGGGGAGGGTCCCAATTTCTCCTGTCACAATGTTTCAAAACTATTCTTTCGCCCTGGCTGGGGCTAGGTCTTTGCTGCCAACCCTCCTCCGTTCCCCGGACTCACTGTCACTCTCTCTTTCGACCTCGGGGTCTATTTCCTGCAGTGTATTTCTGGCTGACACAAACATAACATGACGATCATCTCAGTCACTATAATTAGAATTTAATACCGTAATAAAGGACAACACAGAAAAACATCAAGACAGATGAACCTATAAAAGTCTTTAAAAAAAAAACAACTGAGGAGATAACTCTAGTCCAGACATGAAGCAAGAAAACTCTGAACATCATAGACCACAGATCTCTATATTGTCCTGTTAGTTCACATCCACCTCACCGGACAAAGTTTCAGGTCTCTCTTTCCAGCGTAGGTTGTTCGAACAACAGCTTTCAGGTTTCCGTGGCCAACACGATATAGTCACTCATCTGGTCTGGGAAATTGCCATGGGATCACTTGGCACAATTTTGGTTGGGGAAATAATATCATGAGACCAGATTGAATATAGGGAATGAGTCAGAGTCTTTTGCTGTCCAGGACAAGGATGGGAATTAGGCGTAGGTCCAACCAGAATCATCAGCAAACACTCGACCCTAAGTCGATGAGAAGACTTGAGTTGCGGTATTGTCACTCGTTTAATTTTAGTCCTGATGCTCCCTCATAAATAGAAACATTCTACCTGGTATGGCCACTGACTTGCCCTGGCTTCATCAGTTGCATATAGCTTTAGGCATAGAAGCCCTGTCGAGTCTTTCAACTCACTTTACGGTCAAAAGAAGGACCCTGTAGATGACAAAGATTAGTGAGGGACCAAGCTGACTCATGCACCACAATCCTGAGGTCCAATTAGGCCTCAGTTAATAAATTGGTTATGCATTTTGGCTTACCTAATCAATTAGATAAGTGGCCTGCTTGAATGGGTCTTCTTCTTCTTCTTCTTTTCGTTCATCCGGAGTGTTTTTTCAGATGTGATTGCGGTGTGTCTGTTATGCGCCCTTGGGCCGAAACCCGTAGGCCAACACATCGACTTTAGCGTGCTTTTTTGACCAGGTAGCATTCCTGGGAGACTCTCACTTTTGTGGTGCCATCTGCAACCATGCTGGCCAAGGTTGAACGGTCGAAGACAACGGTCATCCCTCAAAGGAAGGCAGGGACAGTCCATAGCATTTTCCGCCATCCAAGGTTGCTTCCATAGTTGCAGGGCCGACACATAACGCCCTGGATCTGGGCTCACCGAGGGAGATCGTCACGTCCTGCTCATGGCTGCTTTAAATCCTCACTTCAATATATTGGTCATTTCGTTTCCCCGGGTCATTCCCGCACAAACCAGACAGGTTTGCAGACGGCATCCACTCAGCGAGTTTTCGGACATGTGCTTGTCGTTGCGCCCATCAGAGCTTTTCCAGGCACAACAGACATTCGGAAAACTACCCAGTCAGAGCTGTTCCGAACAAGAGCGGCATTCGGAAACTAGGTAGTCAGAGCTGTTCCTAGCACGAGAGACATTCGGACGAGACATTTCACTCGGACGTAATTGCGTAGTGTCAATTTTTAGTTTGCCACCCGTAGGACGACACTTCCGACTTCAGCGGGCATTTTTTAATGAGGTTAGCCTTCCTCTGGTTTCGAGGCACGTTGGACTGTTGTGATGTCGCTAACATCTCAGCTGGTCAAGATAGAACGATGAACGACATCGTGGTCGGCCCTCAAGGGAAGGCAGGGGCAGACCATGAGCATTCCCTCGCTATCCAAGGAGGCTTCCATAATTGCAGAGCCGGCACATATTGCTCTGTGACTGGGCTCACCCGAGGAGTTGCCACGTCCTGCTCATGGCTGCTTTAGTTCCTCACTTCCATGTGTTGGGCAACTCGTTTGCCACTGATCGCTCAAGCACACACCAGGGACGGTCAGACTGCAAGCGACACCCACTCGGTAAGCTTTTGCTTTTGACTTCGGACCACGCAATAGGTTCGCTCGCCGTGCGTTCCATTTTGCGTCATTGAGACGTTCTTCCACTTTTGTCTACACTCTCTATGAGTTAGATACAGTTTTCGCAGCCATTTTCTTCGACTGGGGCACTTTTTTGACTTTTTGTACTCGCTCACGAGGTAGGCTACTTGTGCTGCCGGCTCAGCACCTTACCTTCGTGCAGCGGTGAACGAGAAACGGCCTGGCCTCTCTCATCCGGGAATCTCTCATATCCCCCAGCTGAGAGCCTTCGAACTTCTATCAGACCTGAGCATGTAGCTTGCTCAGTATCACGCCTTTATTTTTCGAAAGGTGGCTATCGGCCCGGCTCTCAGGTCCGAGGGTTTGTGGCTTAGAGGCGTTCAGCCACATCCCTCGACAGGGAGCCTTTAGTGTTTTGTCCGGACCAAGAACTTCTGCCTTCGTGCGCCTGATTTAAATTTTAGACTGCTATCCTCAGTCTCACCTGCAGAGCAGCAGGTTGTGTCTCTCTTAGTCTGGTCCCTATCCCATAAGCTGTCCGATATGTAGTTTTTCATCCATCAGCAAGCAAATGGGGTCGATGGGACACGCAAGCTCCCCCACCACGTCAAGGTGGAGACACATCGGGGGAGGAATGGGTCTGACATGTCAGGTAGCCCCTGGATTGGCTACGTCCTGGCTTGAGTAGACCTCCATCTTGTAGACGTCCTGTCGGCTACCCTATGCACCCTTTTGCATACAAGACTCACTCTCCACACTCATACCCTGCCTTTATTATTATTGGGCACATTCGTTTCCCGGCTTCTCTCTCCCTTGCAAACCATGCCTTTCTCACGACAAAGCTCTTGTGGTGTGGTGTGTTTAAGGATACGTGTTTCTCCACCTTAACTAATATTATAGTAGTGAGGATGTATGGCACTCGGTGTAGTTCCCCATCCCCAGCAAGAATCGAAAAGAAGATACTACTCCTTCGGGCTGCTGAAGATAGATCATAGATTGGTAGAACCCATCCCCAAGGAGCCCTTCCCTCCTTCCGGCATACCGTAGCTATCCAATGATTATATTCTAAAGAAAGATGACAGTATGCCCAGTTCAGGCCGTAGAAGGAAAGATAGCAACAGCTCATCTGCCGCCAAGAACAAATGCCATTGCCATTTTTCCACACAAAAAATTCCAAATTCGGCCTCGTCTAACCTGCTTCATCGCTGTGGTTATTGTTGAGAGCCGTAGTTGTGTGGATTGTTAGTCCTAATTCCTGCTAGTTTTATTGATTCCGCTTTGTTCGTCGGATAGATTTGTTTTGTGCTGGTCCTGGTTAAGACCGGTCCTTGGTTGGGCCTATTGGGCCTGCATTCTCTCGTTTTTTGGCTTCTTTTCTCTGTTAGCACTGCTAACTGTTTTGTAGTTTCTTGTGTTATTCTCCTCGGGGCTAGTCCCGGTCATGTCCAGTCCTCACAAGGACTTGATGTAGGCAAGGGCAGAGCATTTAATTGCAAGTCTCAAGTTGTTCCCCCCGGTCAGTGTTACAAACTCCTTTACGCTTGTGAGTTTTGGCGGTTTTCTTCATCGCGTGTGGGTGTGGCGTGTCAACAAGATGACCAGGTCTCCCTGTCTTCCTAGTTCAGGTGCTCTACCGGAAGAGCCAACTCACCTTCCTGCCATTCAACCCGCCAGGTGTTTTTTTTTTTTTTTTTTTTTTTTTTTTTTTTTTTTTTTTTTTTGTTTGTTTAAAAACATATATAAACATGAACAAATACAAACAAACATACATATACATATATACAGTGTAGGGAGGTTATACGGTCTTCCCTGTTCTGCATAGGAACTGTCTGACCAGTCGCTGTGTTACCGGGTTGCTGTTTATGTGTAGGCACTCCGTCATTGTCATTGGGTTCCCAATTTTGACGAAGTGATCTCTCAGGTCCCTTCGCTCTCTATTGTACTTGTCGCATACTAATAAGTAGTGTTCGATGGTGTTGTTTTCTCGGCAGACTCTGCAGTTTGGGTTCTCTCTTGTGTCTTTCCAATTGCCTAATCTGATTCTCCACAGTTGTCTGTTTGCCGGTGCTTTCATGTTGGTCTTGACTTGTGGCTTGAATCTTGGTTCACCCAATACTTGGAAGGCATGACGGCCTTTATCGCTGTCTCGCCACTGTTGCCTCCATTCCTTGAGAATGTAGTTTTTGACTATATTCTTCCCTTCTACTTTACCTAGGCCTGTGCAGATTTGTTTAGTGCTGGTTAATCCCCGTTTCGCCGCTCTGTCTGCCTGTTCGTTTCCCGGGATACCCCTGTGTGCTGGTATCCATCCGATGGTGACTTGGCAACCCATGTACCTGAGGTTAGTGGCTGTCGCTAGTATCTCCTCTTTTATGTCAGGTCTGTTGCCTCTCTTGAAGTTCCCGAGCGTTTGTACTGATGACAGGGAGTCTGTTAATATACACAGTCTCAGTGGTGGATTTTCGGCTGCGACCTCTAGACCTTTCAGTATGGCAAGTTCCAAATGCAATCCCTTGGGGATATATATTGTTCAGATTCACTCCCCGGCGATACCAAGAACAAGACGCTTAGCTAGATTGGCCAACGGTCAATCTACTCCCAATATTGCAAGACTGCCGTCTCACCAATTCGTCTCACCAGTCGAGACAACCAGTTATCTTTATAAACCAAGGTCTAGCAGTATTCAATAACACCCAATTATTACCTTTTCATTCAACCATCAGCATGCTGCGCTTCATTTGTCGCACTCTTTGAAGTGTCACATAGACATGAAGCAGTCTAGACATCATACTTGATTCAACGGACATTTTTTTTCCCCCAGAAGTTGAACCCGTGTGTATTTGGTGCAAGGCGCCCTAGCGGGTTTTCCCCAAAGAAAAGACATATATCTACTTATTCTATTACCAAGATCGTGTTGTTAAAGTATCCCAGAGAACTATCTTCCATAGTGATTGAACGAATAAGAGAACTGAGGGTTCCCGAAAGCTGTTTCCCCCAGTTTACCCAAAATAAAAGAAGGCATGAGGACATGAGCCATTGGCGTTTCGCCACAGGGGGGGGGGGGGGGGGTCGGGTTTTCACGGCTTGAATAGACTCGCTTCGTCGTTAATATACGGCTATCAATCTGGTTGCTGAGGAGAGAAAAATATTAGTAGTTGTTCGATGCAACTTTGTCGTGTGTGCGCGGTCAGACTGTCTGGTTAGGTTTGTATGTATTCAGTCGTGTATTGGTGTGTAATTTCTACTGTCAGTGGTCGTGAATTAGTCGAATGATATAGACATTTTTCTCTTTCTGGTCGTCAACCACTCTATTTTATATCTCTAATAACAATAATGTCAGAGATCACCT
Source organism: Cepaea nemoralis (assembly GCA_014155875.1). Taxonomy (NCBI): domain Eukaryota; kingdom Metazoa; phylum Mollusca; class Gastropoda; order Stylommatophora; family Helicidae; genus Cepaea; species Cepaea nemoralis. Next base: position 7,711 of record JACEFZ010026926.1, on the reverse strand, counting down.
TCACACACAGAGCTGCTTTCGTTTACTTTCTTTCTTATATAGCTTAACTAATGCAATCGAGTTAGCAACTGTCGCTCTCTATTCTGCGTACAATTCAAAATCAGATGAGCGATCTCACGTTCATTCTTTCTATTTTATATATGGTTCAAAATCGGACGAGCAACCCACGTTCACTCCCTGTCATGGTCTTACTTAGACATAATTCTGGCTCGCATTTCAAGACAGAGGTGATACAATTTCATGCGTTCAATAACTACACTCTCACGCACGGCAACGATAGATTAAACCGTTTATTCACAAAACTGTTCACATGGGCAAACTCACAGGAGTTGCGCTCTTGGCAACACGCAACTTGTACAACAACATTACCACAAAGTTATAATCATTCATGAGAGATGATACAATATAATGGCATGACACAGCTCTCTCACTGTCTCCGTTCTCACACGGCTCGCTTCATAACTCAGTCGCGCCATCAATTATATAATCATATCACAACGCTCACTAAACACAACCACTGCCATATGTCTGTCCGTCTCGATGTCCTGAACCCGTCTGACTAACATAGGTACGTTTGGCCAGTTCACGGCTGCTCACAGTCCGTGAGTCCCGTGCGGTGTGGTGTGATGCGGTGACCACGGGTCTTAGCCTGTTTCTAGGTCGGCTCGCACTCTGTGACCGTGATGCAGGACGCCAGGCTATCTGCCCTGTTATCCTGCCGTGACCTGTCTCCTGTTTATCCCCTGTCCTGCAGGGTGTTGGGTCACTGACAGCCATGCCAACCTCCGAAAGAACAGCAATGGAAGGCGTGGCTTCTGGGGGGGGGAGGGCAGAGGTCACCAGTCATGGCAGTGAACATGGCCCTCAAGCAACTGGGACATGGACATGGCGGACGTCGGGAACTGACATAATATGGAAAGTTTTCCATGAGGGCTGTGATGAGAGCGGTTTTATGCAAATTATTATTATTATTATTATTATTATTATTATTATTATTATTATTATTATTATTATTGGAAGCCACACGTGTCACTAGATACCGATCAACATCATAAGAAAAAGACAAGTGAAACTGATGGGGCATTCCAATAGAGGATCGGAATAATGATTTAACCTTATTTGGGAGTACAACTTGAGACAGGAGTTGAGTCGAGTTGAGTTAAGTTGAGTTGAGTTGAGTTGAGTTGAGTCAAGAACCGACATCGTGGCACTCGGAACATTCCTATATACGCATCGTCCTAATCTGCAACAGCCAGTGAAGAGTCCCAATACTGATGGTACCAGTAGCAGCCTATTATGTACCCGTCTTGGAGTCTTGAGTGTCGGCTAGCCCTCTGGTCCACTCCCTGTCACATCATTCTTTCCAGGCTGTGATTATCTGTTTGTTCTTCTGTCACATCATTCTCTCCAGGCTGTGATTATCTGTTTGTTCTTCTGTCGCATCATTCTTTCCAGGCTGTGATTATCTGTTTGTTCTTCTGTCGCATCATTCTTTCCAGGCTGTGATTATCTGTTTGTTCTTCTGTCGCATCATTCTTTCCAGGCTGTGATTATCTGTTTGTTCTTCTGTCGCATCATTCTTTCCAGGCTGTGATTATATGTTTGTTCTTCTGTCGCATCATTCTTTCCAGGCTGTGATTATCTGTTTGTTCTTCTGTCGCATCATTCTTTCCAGGCTATGATTATCTGTTTGTTCTTCTGTCGCATCATTCTTTCCAGGCTGTGATTATCTGTTTGTTCTTCTGTCGCATCATTCTTTCCAGGCTGTGATTATCTGTTTGTTCTTCTGTCGCATCATTCTTTCCAGGCTGTGATTATCTGTTTGTTCTTCTGTCGCATCATTCTTTCCAGGCTGTGATTATCTGTTTGTTCTTCTGTCGCATCATTCTTTCCAGGCTGTGATTATCTGTTTGTTCTTCTGTCGCATCATTCTTTCCAGGCTGTGATTATCTGTTTGTTCTTCTGTCGCATCATTCTTTCCAGGCTGTGATTATCTGTTTGTTCTTCTGTCGCATCATTCTTTCCAGGCTGTGATTATCTGTTTGTTCTTCTGCACTACACACATGATCCCAAACGGCCCCGACTTATCTGCCTCATCATGCACAAATATTCCACCCAGAAGTGCAGAACCAGCCAATCTGTCCCCCTCATCATGCACAAATATTCCACCCAGAAGTGCAGAACCAGCCAATCTGTCCCCCTCATCATGCACAAATATTCCACCCAGAAGTGCAGAACCAGCCAATCTGTCCCCCTCATCATGCACAAATATTCCACCCAGAAGTGCAGAACCAGCCAATCTGTCCCCCTCATCATGCACAAATATTCCACCCAGAAGTGCAGAACCAGCCAATCTGTCCCCCTCATCATGCACAAATATTCCACCTAGAAGTGCAGAACCAGCCAATCTGTCCCCCTCATCATGCACAAATATTCCACCCAGAAGTGCAGAACCAGCCAATCTGTCCCCCTCATCATGCACAAATATTCCACCTAGAAGTGCAGAACCAGCCAATCTGTCCCCCTGCTCGTTTCCCACCACACCAGCATGTCCTGCGGGAAGACAATCCAACAGATGCTCTCTATTAACTTGAGAGAGGAGATGTAATAGAATGTACACAAAGATGTAAATGGACAGCTTAAATAAGTGGACATCAAATAACGATATTAAAACACAAACTTAAATAAAACATCAGATGTCATAAAGGAATGAAGCGTCTTTGTCGCCAATTCCTGCTTCAGACCATGAGCCTGCAGAAACGTCCAATATTTGCGCATGAAACATTCGCTGAAATAGACCAGAACAAGAAAAAGCGGGAAACAACACATTTGCGCACCAATCATTAGCTTAACTAGACCAGAACGAAGAACGGGAAACAAAACGACATAAACATAGACATTGCAAGTTGAAGCTGTGCCTGCAGATTTCGGTACGTGTAAGTTTGTAAGATATTAAACACTGCCAGCGTAGCAATACCATATCCAAGGACTGGCCTCACTCGTTGAGCACATAGCTTCATGAGCACTTTCTCATCTGCTCCCTCAATGTTGTACCAGCAGGCTTGTTCATAACTGCCATTCTTTCCCTTGTCCTTGTTTGGTGAAATATATAAATAGTCTGCGTTGAGTTGAGTTGAGTTAAGAACCGACATCACTGCACTCAGGACATTCCCATACGTGCTCCGTCCCCTCATTCAGCAACCAGCGAATAGTCATACTAATAATCGTTCCCACCGCTATCTGATTAAAAGTTTCCCTGGTCTTCCCTCTCAGTTTTGAGATTCTTCCAGAACCCCTGCTGATCCCCCGCAATCTCATTCTTTCCACATATGGGTTCTCAGTCTGTTCCTCCGCCTTCTCCACCTGGTCCCACAAGCGCACGACCACCTCCCCCTTGTCCATAGGCAAGATACCACCAAGAGGTGCATTCCCTGCTAGCCTATCAGCCTGTTCATTCCCCCATACACCCGCATGGCCAGGGCAAAATAGCCATACAATTCTCACAATCTGTGACCTCTGAAGCGACGAGAGCCATTCCACACGAAACATTCCTTTCTCCACCTTGCTAAGCATACTCTTTGAATCCGTAATGAATACAACGTGTGTTGTAGTAGTCTCCTCTAGCCACCGGAATGCCGCTGTTACTGCCTCCACCTGCATTCTCATGCTGGAGGTCGTAGTCTCATATGCTAGGCTCTCCTTTTTAGAGACTCGTCCATTAGCCTTTGCAATAAAGCCCCAGACACTACGTCTGTTTCTCTCCACTGACCCATTGGTGTAGATGACTATGTCACCTTGATGTGTGTTGCTCTGGATCAGCTGTTGCACTTCAAACTCTTTGTTTACTGACTGTGCAGGATTCACGTCTGTATGTTAAAACTGATCCTTTGTAGCATGCAATAATTATTTCTTCAAATTCCAATGAAAGGGAATCATTCCTTAAGACGTTCTTTATTTTATTACAAACACTTAGTTTTGATTGTTGTATTCTATGCTTTATTCATGCCATGCTTATCTAGTTACATTACAAATTAATATATTCATCTCCCCAGTGTGTAAGCGTTATATTGGTCATTTCATCGATCATTTATTCTATCTGGGCTATACTTCTTTGTTCTTGATACCCGCATATCATCTCAATGCATATGCAGGAGAATTTTATATCAACGGTAATGGCATGTTGTCTTACCTAGAGTCAGTAGATAGAGACGTTCTAACAGAAGTCTGGCAAAGAACTCCACTGTTCTAATAGGAATTTCTCTAGTTTTCTTCTTTTTTTTTTTTTTTCTACTGCTTTTGCCGTGAAGCGTCGCAGAAAGGAGGCTGGCGTAATTGTCCCGAATTTGACCTGTCTTGTTGATTGTGCTAATGTCCGGGTTTTATTTTCTTCAGTGTCTCTGTTACCCCTTCTAGCCAACGCTCTTTTAAAAAAAATGCTCTAACAGCGGATAACGAAATTCATGAATAATACAGACTGATTGTGAAAAATCCATCATAAAGTGCCATGCCGGTAAGCGCGGGCGATCATGTTTTGCCATCTCACTCGATCACCAGAGTCGTGGATCAGCTCAGTGTTCTTGTCTCGCCATATAACGTGGCCAAGCCATCCGGGTTTTTACTTCTCTGTCCTCCCCTTGTTCTCTTCCCCTGTCACCTGGTTCTCCAATTTATTTCTCATAACGTGACCATAAATTTGTGACTGTCTACGTATAATTTCTCTAATCATTTTCTTTTGTTTCTTGTAGGACTTGGTTTTTCTGTCTGTCCATGTAGTCTATGCATTCTCCTCAAAAACCACATTTCCACAGCCATCAGATGTTTTTCAGCCTGACGGGCTCACTGTTAAACGCTTCACATCCATAAAAAAGCACGGGTTCTATGTTACACCTCAACACTCTTTTCTCGTTGCAAATGACATCATTTTATTGTTCAGTATGTTTTTTCACTTGCAAAGGCTGCCTTCGCCACGTGAAAAATAGGCATAATACAATAGCTAAAATTGAGAGTGTAATTAACAATAGGAAATGCTAAGGGACTCCATTCATCAAACAGAGTGTAAATTAACAATAGGAAATGCTAAGGGACTCCATTCATCAAACAGAGTGTAAATTACAATAGGAAATACTAAGGGACTCCATTCATCAAACAGAGTGAAAATTAACCATGGGAAAATGCTAAGGGACTCCATTCATCAAACAGAGTGTAAATTAAATAGGAAATCCCAAAGGGGACTCCATTCATAAAACGCACATAAATATTACCGGAGAGAATTAAATGACAATAAGAACAAATGGATGGCTGAAGACATTTTAAAAGTTAATGGACAAAAGAAACATAGTAGAAAAGACAAATAAAAGTTTGGATCAGATAAATAAAGAATTCAGAAAAAGGGAAAAGGCGAAAGAAAAACGGCAGTGAACATCCCTCCATCCTCATGTGCCATGCCGGCAAAAACTGCATTTCAAATATATAAATATCTTTTGCAATATGATACTATCACTGAATGTACAGAAGAGAGTGCTGAAATGCTAATAGAACTAGATTTGCTGTATGGCAGCTAATCTCGGAATGTACATGAACAAATCAGGAGGAACTTAAAACAACAGAGATGTGGTTCCTGAGACGAATGTTCGAATTCCTTGAACTGCCAGAGTAACTACTAACGATTGCCTGAAAGAGGCTAATGAAACTAGAGCAGTATATACAAAAAAAAGAAAGATGCTAATGAAACTAGAGCATTATACAACAATAAAAGATGCTAATGAAACTAGAGCAGTATATACAACAATAAGAAAGATGCTAATGAAACTAGAGCAGTATATACAACAGTAAAAAGAGACTAATGAAACTAGAGCAGTATATACAACAATAAGAAAGAGACTAATGAAACTAGAGCAGTATATACAACAAAAAAAAGGAGACTAATGAAACTATAGCAGTATATACAACAATAAAAAAGTGACAAACCTTTTTTTCTTTGCTCGTGTAATGAGAAGCGGTGTCTGGAGAGCATTATGAAAACCGAAAGATGAATGGGAAAAGATGGAGGGGCCCAGCCCAAGAGAAATGATGCTGGATGAACTGAAACATTGGCATGGTGGAATATCATCAGCAAAGTTGCAGGTCAGCATGCTCAAATGGTAAAAACGTGTGTTCTTACACATCCGTTGTGCCGATGCCGAAGTAAGCTGTTACACCCCTACCCCGGACGCTGGACTCAAATGTTGACCTGTCGTCCTTGACTTGGGGACGTAAATAAAAAGTACCTCTGAAGTCGGAGTGATTTTGCCTGACGGCGAGGGACACTGTTAAAAGGGAAAGCAAATCCACACGCAAAATTCAGTCCAACAGTGTATGGACTACGCTTGAGTTCAAATCGAGCGAGTGCAAGAAACAAAGGTGTAAAAACTACGTGGGGGGTCCCAAATAGCCCTACAAAATATTTCAAAATTATTCTCTTTATAGCCCTACTGAATAGGTCTTTACCTGCCAACCCTCCTCCTTTTTTCCCCCCGACTCACTGTCACTCTTTCTTTCGACCTAAGGACCTATTTCCTGTCGTGTTCCTCGGCTGATCCATATATATAACACAGTGCTCGTTGGAATAAGCTAAAAATTGATTTATTGAATCAATACAGGACAGCACAGAAAAACACCAAAGGGAGGTAACACAGAAAGTTCTAAACAGACACAACACAGATAATTTTAGGCACATGGCCTCAAGTAGCCATAGTCACAAAACCCAGCTTCATATACTGTCCGATCTGTCCCATACATCTCACCCCGGTGCCGGAATCTCCTTCCTTCCCCCTACTTGGGTGTAAGTTCAACAGGCTTCTGTAGAATCAAATCCACTGGTTGTTGAGGAATTGTTCATGGACTTAACATAGATAGGCGTCTTTCAATGTCCGGTACAAAATGGGTATGCCTGATAATCATGCGTAGACTCAACTTAGAATTTGACTGCTCTCGGGCCTATGTCAATGAAAGGGCCCGAGATGCACCATTACTGCAAATTGTCATTGTTTCATAGTATGCAGGATAATCATGCGTAACTCAACCCAGAATTTAAATGTTCTCGGGCCTATGTCATTTCTCAAGATATGCCCTTGCCCCTCTCTCAGAGTTAAGCACACCATGTGTGATATGGCTAATACATTGACCCGGCTTCATCAGACGTATTTTGGGTCTAGCACAGAAGCTGTGTGGATACTGTCCGATTTAGTCACGTCCAAAAGAAGAGGACCCTGGAGATGACAAACATATTGAGCGACTGGGCGAACTCATGCATCACACAATCCTGAAAACCAATAGGGTCTCAGTTAATATATTTGACATATAGGTCTTGACCCAATGCAGTATATACCATACCCGAAAGAAAGGGGCCCGACCTGTCAGGTAGCCCCTGGATTGGCTACGTCCGGGCTTTAGTCGACCTCCGCTGGTTGATGTCAGGTTGTCCACCCTAGGGAAAGTTTTGTCTACAAGACACACATTTCCCCACTCATCCCAAACCTTTATTTTTTATTGGCACATTCATTTCCATGCTTTCCTCTCACTTGCAAACCATGCCTTTCTCGCAACCAAGATCTTGTGGTGTGGTGCGCCCCTAATCTTGTGTTTTCCCCGTTAAGGGGGTTTTATGGCACACCGTGTAGTTCCCCATTCAAAGAAGATACTACCCCTCCCGCCGCCGCTCTCGACTGAGGGC
>JACEFZ010026924.1:0-20269 GCA_014155875.1 Cepaea nemoralis | reverse complement strand
TTTTAAAAAAATCTCCTTTTTCGGTTTTTGGGATGTTTAAAGGGGGGGCACACTGTCGTCGTTAGTTTGGCCAAACTACCCCTTGCGTTGTTAGAAGTCTAGATTAACTAATGCATAGACTAACTCTTCGGTGGCTAGATGTCTAGAGTAATTCTGCCGTGGTTAGATATATAGAGTAATTCGTCCTTTGATAAATGTCTAGAGTTACTAACTCTTCTGGTGCTAGATGTCTTGAGTAACTTGGCTGGATATAGACCAATTCTTCGATGGAATTATATCTAGCGTAATTCTCCCGTGGCTATATATCTATAGTAATTCTCCCGTCGATAAATGTCTAGAGTCCATCCTCCCTCCCCCCGTCGCTAATGTCTATAGTAACTCTACTGGTCATATTAAACGCCACAATGACTTAGAACAGTAATGACACGCACGGCTTCAGGAGGAAGAGGTAGGCATCTACATCGATTGACGGATGGCAGTCGCGGCGATCGGGCACATTTTGAGCTATAGCCTACTGTAACAAGCTACGTGGAGGGTTCCGAATTCTCCTGTCACAATGTTTCAATTATATTTTATAACCCTGGCTTTGATAGGTCTTTTCCTGCCAACCCTCCTCCGTCCCCCGGACTCACTGTCACTCTCTCTTTCGACCTCGGGGCCTATTCCCTAAGATGTCTTTCTGGCTGACGCATAGATAACATGGCGATCGACAGAATAAACTAAACCATAAGTTTAATAACTTCATAAAGGACAGCACAGGATAACATCAAGGCAGTTAAAACAGATAGTTCACTACAGACAAAACAAGGATAAAGTTCAGTTAAGACACAGAGCCTTATGGCTTTCCATCATCGACCAAGCTGTAGTCAATGTCCGTTCTGTCCACATACAGCTCACCGAATAATAAGTCCTCCGTTCAATCCTTCCCGGTACGTTGGACTAACAACAGGCCTCTGTGGAACCAGAATAATGTTCGTGGGAAAATGTCCTGTGATCCCTGGTCACGATGCTAAGTAAAAGTTCCTACAATGGGAAATAGCTCATGAGCGGGAATTGGGTAGGTATCCTTCACTGTCTCAGACAAGGATGGGTGGGTCTGATATTTAGGCGGGGTCCAGTCCAGAATACAAACTGACTCGATCCTAGCGTATCGAGATGACTGGCGAGGTGTTGGAAAAGGCTGATGGTCATTCTTTCGGGCCAGCGTTGGCTCTATCTTGTAGAGATCATACCCTTGGCCTGGTATGGCCCAAAACTTGATAAGGACTCGGTTAAAACATAACTTTCCGTGTAGTAGCCCTGACGAGACCTTCAGCTCTGTTCTTACTTCCAAAAGAAGGACCCTGGAAAGGACAAACATTTGTAAGAGTCTTCAGCCTAAACTTCTGGTACAGCCGACATGGAGACTCCTAATGGTCTCAGCACATCAGTTGCTATAACAAAACATATACATAATAGTACTAATCAAGAGCCCTGATTGAATTGGCCTGACCTGACAAGAGGTCCTGGATTGGCGGCGTCTTTCCTAGACTAGGCCTTCAGCTTGACGAGGTCTTGTCGTTTGACCCTAGGAACTTTTTGCATATAAGACTCACTCTCCACACTCATACCAAGCCTTTATTATTATTGGGCACATTCATTTCCAGGCTTCCCTCTCACTTGCAAACCCTGCCTTTCTCACGACAAAGCTCTTGTGGTGTTGTGTGGGTAATTATCTGTATGTAAAGAAGTGTCGTTCCCCATTCCCAGCAAGAATAGGAAAGAAGATACTACTCCTTCCGGCCGCTGCTCTCGTCGGAGCTGTCGCCGCAATGTATCGGCAGTGCCTCACATAACACGTAGATTCAGATGAGTTCAGGTTCTCTCAGTGAGATAGAGAAGTCTATTTATATCACCGACATCATCCTATCGAACAGTAACCATTCAGTCCACCTGGCCACCCCATCGGCTGAAAGACGAAAGAGATAACACAGTGGATCCCCTCTTCCGTTTTCATAAGACAGAACATAAATGGTGGGAATCCGTGGATATGTAATGTTATAGTCAAATGAAAGATGACAGTATGCAGAGTTCAGGCCGTATGAAGAAAGATAGCTCCTCGCCCATCTGCTGCCAAGAACAAGCGAAATCATCTGGGAAGCTATATTGCTCAGATTCGTTCCCAGGCAATGCCAAGAACAAGAGGTTTAGCTAGATTGGCCAACGGTCAACCCACTCCCAATATGGTAAGACTGCCGTTTCGCCACTTCGTCTCACCAGTCGAGACAACCAGTTAGCTTTATAGACCAAGGTCTAGCAGTACTAAATAAACCCCATTGTTACCTTTCAATCAACCATTAGCCTGCTGCGCTTCATCTGTCGCACTCTTTGAAGTGTCAAATAGACATGAGGCAGTCTACAAATGGTAGGTGATTAAACCGACATTGATGGCCTAAGAATTTACATTAGTGGGTATTTGGTGCAAGGTGCCCTATCGGGTTTTCCCCCAAGACAAGACATATATCTAATCGTTCTATTAAAAGATCGTGTTGTTAAAGTAACCCAGAGAACTATCTTCCATGGTGATTGAGCGAATAAGAGAACTGAGGGTTCCCGAAAGCTGTTTCCCCCTGTTTACCCAAACCCAAAGAAGGCATGAGGACATGGGCCACTGGCGTTTTGTCATATAGGCCCCATCTTAAGAAAGTCGAACCCTACAAACTTTCTACTGCCAGAGGTTCTGTTCGAATGGCCCCACCCTCACATTCAACCATATAATGCCGTGATAGAAAATCCGTTCCCACATTCTCCTTTCCGGGGATGTATTCGACCGTGAACTGATACGGTTGTAGGAGCAATGACCATCTCATTAACCTCGCGTTCAGTTTCTTAGAAGTTGCCAAAAACGTCAGAGGTTGATGGTCGGACTGCACTTTGAACGGTACTCCATACAGATAAGGTTGAAATTTCTGTACCGCCCACACTAGAGCCAGACATTCCCGTTCGACGGTGGAGTAATTCCGTTCCGCGGGTTACAGTTTTCTACTTGCATACGCCACCGGACATAGCACCGAAGGATCATCTCGCCCTTCCTGCAACAGAATTGCCCCAATCCCTATGTTACTCGCGTCGGTTCTTAGAACAAACGTTTTCTCCAAATTTGGGAGTTGCAGGACTGGCCTATCCACCAAAGCCTTTTTTAGCTTCCCATAAGCTTCTTCACAGCTCGGGGTCCAGACTATAGAATCTGGCGATCCTTTCTTCAGGGTTTCGGTTAACGGCGCCCCAATTTCGTTGAACTTCGGAATAAATTTCTGGTAAAACCCACACAGAGACAAGAAAGACGTAACATCCTTTTTGGATTTAGGACGGGGTGCGAGTCTGACCTTCTCAATATTCTTTTCTTCCGGTACCAGTCCCCCTGGGGTAATAGTATGTCCCAGAAATTCCAAGGATTTATAGCCAATCATGCATTTGGCTGGACGGGCGGTTAACCCTTCCTCTTTTAACCTTGTGAAGATCTGTCCCAAGGACTTCAGGTGATCCATCAGATTGTCAGACGCGATGAGAATATCATCCATAAACGAGACCACAGAGGGATCCTTTAAAGGCTCTAATAACATTCTCATCGTGCGGGTGAACACACTGGGCGCATTGCTCAGCCCAAATGGCATCACCTTGAATTCGTAATGCCCGCTCGGAGTACTGAAGGCGAGCAAGGGGCGAACCTCGGGCTTCACAGGGATCTGATAATATCCCCAGCTTAGATCAATTTTCGAAAAGTATTTTGCCTTATTTAGTCTGGCAAACAGTTGATTTGTGTTCGGTAACGGTTCAACTTGGAATGTCGTACAACTGTTTAAATGCATGTAATCAATACATAGGCGGTGCTCCCCACTGGGCTTCCTCAACAAGACAACCCCGGCATTATAAAGAGAAGTCGAAGGAGTGATGATGTGATCGTCCAAAAGCTTCTGGATTTCGGCTTCCAGGGCCTTCTCTTTCGAAAAGGGCACTGGACATATTTTTAGCGAATGGGGTCTTGGGTAGTCAGAGTCATATCAAACTCGACCAACCCTGTCCGCCCTGGCCGATCGGTAAGAATCTGCTAATGGGACTCCAACAAACGGATGACTAGGTCTGTTTCTTCAGCCGACAGATTAGGATTCATATGTACATCCTATAGGTTTCCCCAGGGTGTAAAGGATACTCCCTATCCGCGTCTGCGCCCGATTCAGTTCCCATCGCGACCGCCATAGTCATGAGTGGGAGAGAAGTACCATCAGATCGTTCTTCATACTTTTTGAGGAGGTTAATGTGGAAGATTTTGGATTTCCCCCTGATCCGGATGGCATAGTTGGTGCGGGACACAACCCTTTCCACCGGGAAAGGCCCCTGCCAACCAATCTCGAGTTTATTGGAACCTACTGGAAGCAACAACAGAACCCGATCCCCCACTTTAAGAGACCTATCTTTCGTCCTTCTATTGTAGTAGGCCGCGTGTCTCTTTCTGGCCGCCCTCAGATTCTGAGCTGCCAAAGCCCAACCCGTCTGTAGTTTCTTCTTTAACTCTTCGACGTATTTATATGAGGATACAACTTCTTCGGAAGTTTCCTCCTCTGTCCAACATCTCAATAGGGCTTCTAAGGGACCCTTGATTGGCCTCCCGAATAATAGAGTGGCTGGTGGCAACCCGGTCGACCCATGGGGAACCTCCCGATAGGCGAACAAGGCGGCTGGGATATACTCATCCCATCTGTCTGGTTTCTCTTGAGCCAGCTTCCGAAGCATGGTCATCAAGGTACCATTAAACCTCTCTACTTGCCCATTCGACTGAGGGTGGTATGGGCTTGTGTGAATGTGGTTAGTCTGGAAGATACGAAAGACTTCCTCCATCAGCTTACCACAGAACTGAGACCCATTGTCCGTTAGGATCTGGTTTCGGAAATCCCAACCGAGTAAAGGTCTCCATCAGTGCATCAGCCACTCGCTTAGAGTCGATTGTGGCCAACGTTATCGCCTCACCCCACATGGAACAGCAATCCACCATCGTAAGAATATACATATTCCTCTTCCTAGTCCGAGGAAGAGGACCAACAAGATCGATGGCAACTCTCTCGAAAGGAGAGTTCATAATGGGCATGTCGCCCAAGATTACCGGAGCCGTCCAGTGTTTTGGTGCCACACAGCTGGCACTCTGGGCACGACTTGACGTACCGACGCACGTCTCCAGTCATCCCTGGCCAGTAGTAATGGCAGGAAATGCGCTGGAGAGTTGCCCCGACACCCATATGTCCACTGAATGAAATGGTGTGTCCCATATGAAGAAGCTGTTCCCGATAGGTCTTAGGAACTACCAGCTGTCCATGCTGGCGTTCCTCCACTCCGGCTCTCCGGTACAGTAACCGATTCTTCATATAATACTGACCCCGTCTTGGTGGGTCAGAACTTTTTGGCAACTGGTTGAAGCAAGGTTGCAAAGTAGCATCCTGGCTTTGAGCAGCTCGTAACTCCCCAGGCAAGGGATTCACGATCAAGGCCGGCGTCTGCTCATCTCCCGATTGAGATCTGGTTTGCATTGCCCCTACGTACATGGGTTCTGTTGGGATCCCTAGAAAGACGTAGCGACAACCCAAGATCATTGGGAAGATTGGATCGAGCAGAACGGCTGCCTGTATAGTGCCGGTAACATATTTCGATTTGATGTCCACCTTCGCAACCGGAAGAGACATCGCTACCGCACTCTTGGTCGTCGTTTGAATCTCAATAGACTCCCCGGTTAGCTGCTCTGGGCTCACTAAATGTGATGAAATTACGGCCTCGAACTGCAGACCGGTGTCATAGAGACACTCGACTGGTTGTCCGTTCACAAGTATCGTCTCTACTACTGGTGGTTTCTCTGAATCTTTGTTCTCAAGACCCCTCCCTTCTACCTCCCTGTTAGACCCTTCCCCGGTTTCTACAAGACAGGCAGCATAGTGAGAGTCTTTCTGTTTGCGCCTGCAATCGGCCGTATTGTGTGTGGGAGATTTGCAGTAGGCGCACCACTTTTCACTCCACTTTCTTTTAGGAGATCCAGGTGGACTCTTACCAGAGGGTTTCTTAATTGGAACTTTATCGAAAGGATCCTCCTTCTTGGTGTGGGCTGTTTTAGGGTTCTTCTTCTTTCCAGACCATGTGTCTGGTGGTCGGGGATTGGGTTGTGACAGTTCCCCATTATCCCCATGAGCTAGCACATACCTTTCCTGCTAATGTGTTGACTACGTCTAACCTTTCTGCCCCATTTTCAAGCAAGAAGGTTTGCAATGGCTTAGGCATCATCCTCTTCATTTGGTCCACGACCACTAATTCTTCTAAACTTTCATAGTCGTTAGCAAATCCAGCTAATGACATCCACTTCAAAAGGTAAGACTTAAGTCTAACGCTGTAGGCTGCGAACATCTCCCCTGGCTCTCTCTTCGACTTTCTGAACTGCTGTCGGTATGTATGGGCTGTCATCTGGAACCTTTTCAATAATGCTTTTTCCAGGGCCTCATAGTCATTCTCCATACCAGGTGGCAACCTTGAGTAGACCTCGTACGCGGTCCCCCTCAGGCCCTGTGAGAGTTTCAAGTTCCATTTCCCACGTTCCAATCCCATAGCCAAAGCCATCGACTGAAATCTGTGAAGATACTGGTCGATCTTATCTTTGTGTTCATCGAACGGGAGCAATGGGAACTTCATTGCCTGGTATGGACCGCCACTAGAAGTTGTTGAGTCAGGGAGAACTGCGCCTCCAACTGCACCCTCGCTTTCCTTGGCAGTTTGAGCTTTCAGCTCCAACTCCCTCATACGGAACTCATGGTCTCTGACTGCCTGCTCTGCCTTCCATCTTCCTAGCCTCAGCCTCAATTTTCTTAGCTTCGCGCACAGCTTGTCTGAAGTCTCTTTCCACTTCTTGCACATATTTCTGTAACTCCGCCCCATCATAGCCCATCTCACGCCCTGTAGCCTGTACTTCAGCAACATTAAATTTAGCTGATGCCATCTTAAACTCAGAGGGTAAGTGAATAGGTAATTGTATATTAAATTTCTATCTCAAGTACACAACTGGATATATTACACGACCACAACACGTCGTATGTCGGTCAGTCTGTGTCAGGAAGAGTATAGACAATAGCCAGGCACGGTAGGCAGAACCTATTGATAGTAGACAAGAATATCTGTCCCCTATCACTATATCAGCCAGAACTCCACCAGGATTTCAAATATCCCGCGACGTGCCCCCAGAAATTGTAACAAGCTACGTGGAGGGTTCCAAATTCTCCTGTCACAATGTTTCAATTATATTTTATAACCCTGGCTTTGATAGGTCTTTTCCTGCCAACCCTCCTCCGTTCCCCGGACTCACTGTCACTCTCTCTTTCGACCTCGGGGCCTATTCCCTGAGATGTCTTTCTGGCTGACGCATAGATAACATGGCGATCGACAGAATAAACTAAACCATAAGTTTAATAACTTCATAAAGGACAGCACAGGATAACATCAAGGCAGTTAAAACAGATAGTTCACTACAGACAAAACAAGGATAAAGTTCAGTTAAGGCACAGAGCCTTATGGCTTTCCATCTTCGACCAAGCTGTAGTCAAGGTCCGTTCTGTCCACATACAGCTCACCGAATAATAAGTCCTCCGTGCTTTCCTTCCCGGTACGTTGGACTAACAACAGGCCTCCTGTGGAACCAGAATAATGTTCGTGGGAAAATGTCCTGTGATCCCTGGTCACGATGCTAAGTAAAAGTTCCTACAATGGGAATTAGTTCATGAGCGGGAATTGGGTAGGTATCCATCACTGTCTCAGACAAGGATGGGTGGGTCTGATATTTAGGCGGGGTCCAGTCCAGAATACAAACTGACTCGATCCTAGCGTATCGAGATGACTGGCGAGGTGTTGGAAAAGGCTGATGGTCATTCTTTCGGGCCAGCGTTGGCTCTATCTTGTAGAGATCATACCCTTGGCCTGGTATGGCCCAAAACTTGATAAGGACTCGGTAAAACATAACTTTCCGTGTAGTAGCCCTGTCGAGACCTTCAGCTCTGTTCTTACTTCCAAAAGAAGGACCCTGGAAAGGACAAACATTTGTGAGAGTCTCCAGCCTAAACTTCTGGTACAGCCGACATGGAGACTCCTAATGGTCTCAGCACATCAGTTGCCATAACAAAATATATACATAATAGTACTAATCAAGAGCCCTGATTGAATTGGCCTGACCTGACAAGAGGTCCTGGATTGGCGGCGTCTTTCCTAGACTAGGCCTTCAGCTTGACGAGGTCTTGTCGTTTGACCCTAGGAACTTTTTGCATATAAGACTCACTCTTCACACTCATACCAAGCCTTTATTATTATTGGGCACATTCATTTCCAGGCTTCCCTCTCACTTGCAATCCCTGCCTTTCTCACGACAAAGCTCTTGTGGTGTTGTGTGGGTAATTATCTGTATGTAAAGAAGTGTCGTTCCCCATTCCCAGCAAGAATAGGAAAGAAGATACTACTCCTTCCGGCCGCTGCTCTCGTCGGAGCTGTCGCCGCAATGTATCGGCAGTGCCTCACATAACACGTAGATTCAGATGAGTTCAGGTTCTCTCAGTGAGATAGAGAAGTCTATTTATATCACCGACATCATCCTATCGACCAGTAACCATTCAGTCCACCTGGCCACCCCATCGGCTGAAAGACGAAAGAGATAACACAGTGGATCCCCTCTTCCGTTTTCATAAGACAGAACATAAATGGTGGGAATCCGTGGATATGTAATGTTAATAGTCAAATGAAAGATGACAGTATGCAGAGTTCAGGCCGTATGATGAAAGATAGCCCTCGCCCATCTGCTGCCAAGAACAAGCGAAATCATCTGGGAAGCTATATTGCTCAGATTCGTTCCCAGGCAATGCCAAGAACAAGACGTTTAGCTAGATTGGCCAACGGTCAACCCACTCCTAATATGGTAAGACTGCCGTTTCGCCACTTCGTCTCACCAGTCGAGACAACCAGTTAGCTTTATAGACCAAGGTCTAGCAGTACTAAATAAACCCCATTGTTACCTTTCAATCAACCATTAGCCTGCTGCGTTTCATCTGTCGCACTCTTTGAAGTGTCAAATAGACATGAGACAGTCTACAAATGGTAGGTGATTAAACCGACATTGATGGCCTAAGAATTTACATTAGTGGGTATTTGGTGCAAGGTGCCCTATCGGGTTTTCCCCCAAGACAAGACATATATCTAATCGTTCTATTAAAAGATCGTGTTGTTAAAGTAACCCAGAGAACTATCTTCCATGATGATTGAGCGAATAAGAGAACTGAGGGTTCCCGAAAGCTGTTTCCCCCTGTTTACCCAAACCCAAAGAAGGCCTGAGGACATGGGCCACTGGCGTTTTGTCACACCTACAATGGGTGACGTTGTGTTATTCTAGTGTGATAATTTGGCCGTGTCTAGCGTGAGTCGCGTGGTCAAGTGGTTACACACCCGCCTCACATGCCAGTGATCCGGAGTTCGATCCCGGGTCCAGTCAGGGATATGCACTACTGACGAACTCAAACGAGAGTTAAACTCGAGTCTAGTGCTTCCAATCTGACGCGGACAAGGCCTTAGGTACATACCGGAATACGATCAGCGGTGCCAGTTGTGGGGTTTGCTCAATCTTTAAACCTCTAATCCCGAAACAACTAAATATATCAATTTCAATGTTATGCCTAATAAAGTTATTAGAGAAACATTTTAGTTACGAGCAACAACAACAACAACAACAACAACAACAACAACAACAACAACAACAACAACAACAACAACAACAACAACAACAACAACAACAACAGCGTGAAGCTATCTTTTGACTTACGTCCAATTTGGTGTTTGTCTTTCTACAACAGTTATGAAATTCTTTGCATTCTCTGACTTACATTAAGGTAAAAGACCGTGCCATGTGAGAAAACCCTGGTCAGTGAGGTCTTTCTGGTGACTGCCGAGTCCATCGACGATGAACTGTGGTATTCGTGGATGAATTTTGTGTTCGCATTCTGACGGTGACATTATGCACAGTGTACCTGTGCTGGCTTGTTGGGTTGCCGAGACTCCCGTCTATTCCACTTTTCACATTGGACAGTGGGGAGCATTTTGTGTGATATTCGCTGGCACGGGAATGGAACATAATGGGAACGACCCGTTGCCGGGAAGTTGGAACCTCGACTAACTAACTAACTAACTAACTAACTAACTAACTAACTAACTAACTAACTAACTAACTAACTAACTAACTAACTAACTAACTAACTAACATTAACTTGCATTAAGCGCGTTTGTGTCTATATGCACGGATAAATGAACAAGACTGCAATCTTTAATTCCATTAATCTCGCATTTGTATCTATTAATATGGGTAAATACATTAAGTTAAAATCTATGTCTCACATTAAGCTAGCGTTTGTGTCATCTATATGGTTAAATGATTTAGGTTAAAATCACTGACTCACACTAAATTCCCGGTTGTGTCTATCAATACGGGTAAATATTTAGGTTAAAATCTCTGACTCACTCTAAACTCACGTTTGTATCTATCAATACGGGAATACGAATTATTTAAAAATCTCTGGCTCACACTAAACTCCCGTTTGTGTCTCAAATTACCTGATGTTGCTGCCGTATATTATCTGATCCTTAAGGGTAAAATTTAAAAAAATAAAACAATATAACCTATCAAGCATGGCGCAAGAGGCGACCAAGGATGGTTGAAGTGAGAAAACTTTAGGTGCACAACCGAACCAAATATGGATAAGGCTATTGATAAGGAAAGAATAATACATCAGCCAACCACAAAGAAAGGATGTTCTTCTATAAAAAGTATGACGGCATGCGGATAAAGCCATAGAGAGTCTGGATCGTCGACTTACTACTTTTCACATAAGTAATCTCCAGAACCGGCACCTAGAATGGAGACTTATGTACAACTTTGGAAAGAAAAGATAAATATACGATTAGAGTACTGTTTCCAAGACGCACACAGGAAAATGTCGTTCATTGTAAAGGCGTCGTTCTAATACTATCTTAAGAATTAGAGAGAGAGAGAGAGAGAGAGAGAGAGAGAGAGAGAGAGAGAGAGAGAGAGAGAGAGAGAGAGAGAGAGAGAGAGAGAGAGAGAACTTATATAGCGGGAAACATTGAGGTCTAGAATAATAACAGCAACATTTAGAACTATTAGGAGTATTCATTTGAAATCCATTCTTACCGCACCGCGCGTAATTGCGTACGTTGAACATGATCATGTCATAGTCATGTGATAAGTACTGACCAATGAATAAAAGAGCACGTGCTAATCGCCCCATGATGCATAGTTTCTGTTTCTGTCCGTTGAGAAAATGACCGGGGTGATCCTAAATCCGTCCAAAGAAGCTCTAAAAGCGGTGATTCAGTTTCTTTCATTATAAGGATGTCGACCGGTGGACATTCATCGAGGAATGCAGGCAGCGTACGGTAACAAATGTGTGTCAAAGACAACAGTGACAGACTTGGCACGAATATTTCGGAAAGCACGTCAGTTCACGACAGATCTTCGACGGCCGGGTCAAGCGCATATTGTTGCAACAGAAAGAAACCATCGCCAAAAATGATGCAGCAGTACAGATGAACCGTTGTCGAAGCATACATTCACTCGCGAAAGAATTTGATGTGTCAAATGGGACAATTCAAAAGGTCGTTCGTAAGAAACTGCAATATCGGAAGGTGTGTTCACAATGAGTACCACGGATGTTTTACCGACCACCAAAAAGAGGCACGCATGGGATGGTGTTTGAACCACTTGCTGTGTTACAGTGGAGGGTGATGCATTTCTCTTCCGCATATGGCAGGCGATGAATGATGGTGTCACCACTTTGAGCTGAGCAGCAAAAGAGAGAGCATGCAATGGAATCATGCTGGATCACCAAAAGCCCAAATATTCAAGTTACAGGTTTCCGCTGTTAAGGTTATGCTGAGCGCATTTTGTGACCATGAAGGGCTATTGTTGGTCGACTTTAAAGAACCTGGTGTCAACATCAACTCTACTCACTTCTTGGAAACACTAGACAAGCTGAAAACAGCCATCAAGAATAAACGACCCGACATGCTTTCTCGCGGTGTGATTTTGATTTTGTTGCACAATAATGCCCGACGGCATGTTGCAAAGATTGTGCAGAAAGCATTAGCTTGGAAGAAGTGGGAAATTCTGCAACATCCAGCCTATAGTCCTGATTTTTCACCATGTGATTTTCATTTGTTCGGACCTCTATAAAAAGCTCTCAAAGAGCAACGATTTCACACAGATACAGACGTTATGAACGCGGTAAACACTTGGTTCAGTGAGAAACCACAATCCTTTTTGTTTTTTTTTGCGGACGGCATTCGCCGCCTACCTAAGCAATGGGATGCGTGTCTGAATGCCTACGGCGACTTCTTCTGACCAACCCATGGTGCATAATTCACTCAAAATGAAAGCTTTGTTTAATTCTACCATACCTGTTAATGTTTCTGTCATGCCTTTGTAATAAAGCCATTGGAACGGGTTTCAGATGAACGACCCTTATACAAAAACAGAAAGTAAAAATCATTATAAGCGAGTGTTGCGAACCAACAAATGATAAATTAGTTTAGGAGGTTATTTTACGTGACTTTTCAGACGTTATAGGTAATCAAAGAAATAGCAATGTCAATATGTTGAAGGGCGACTTGAATACTAAATTCGGAGAATACAGGTTATGAAAATACCATGGCTAAAAATGGGCTAAGAGTAATGGATGAAAGTGGAGAATTATTCGTCGGTTGTAACGCAATGAGTCAATATGTCATAAACGGAAGTGTTTTATTTTTCTCCACAAAAAAGAATATACAAGGTAACGGGGGTATCACAAAACAACAAAACAAGAAACTAGACTGGTCATATTTGTACCATAGAGAGATTTAAGCGGGCCAGCTGGCGTAGTTGACAGCGAATGGCGTTGGTAGTGTCGTGAGCACAGTCGGAGACGGGTTGGACGCCAAGGTTGGCCGTCTGCTAAAAGTGAGGAAAAGACTGACCACCTATTCCTCCATGCACGCAGACCTACAAAATGTGATGGTGCTGTCACAGACCCACAGCCTGAAACTGCTCCAGGACAAATGTAATGTTATGTTAAAGATAGTTAGACCACCACTACCTGACGTATACTTTTGTAGAGGTACAAACGCAAATTCTGATCGTCATTTGCTGAAAGGTACAATTATTTTGAAACTGAAGAGATACATAACATCTTATAAATATTTTTATTTCGTTGGCTCACTTTGAACTCAAGAGTAGTCCATACACTACTTCTAGTGCACTGGGCTGATGTTTTCTTGTGGATTAGCTTTTAAACTATTACCAGTGTCTGTCGCCATCAGGCGAACACACACCGACTTCAGAGGTACTTGTAATTTACATCCCCAAGTCAAGGCTTACACTCAGGAAATAAATGACCGTAGACCCCGAGGTAGACCAAGAAGACGGTGGAGAGATAATATATTGTATACATACAGACCTACAAGCACTTGGAATCAACGACTGGCAAGAGAAGGTCAACCAGAGAGACGAATGGAGACGGATTGTATTTGCAGCAAAGAACCACAATGGCTCGGAAAGCTGAAGAAGAAGAAGAAGAAGAAGAAGAAGAAGAAGAAGAAGAAGTCAAGGATGAGAAGTCAATCTTTTAGTCCAACTTACCAGTGTAGGGGGTGAACCCGCTACCTCGGCAGCAGCACATCGGGTATTTAGGAACGAGTTCTCTTATTCATTCGCCATGATCTGATCCGATATATAGAAACAAAAAACATTTACTACCTCGTTCAAGTGGCGTCTTCAGAGTTGGTTATAATTGAAGTGGTTCATAGTGCGGTTTCATCTTTTCCTGGTCCTTTGTGATTTAAACGATTTCCATTGATGTATGTCTGGCAGGGTTCCTCTTTGTCATTGTCCTTCATTCCTTCCTTCACTGACAAACATGCTTGTCTCGTTGCTACTAAATATACTTCTCACTACACTGGCTTTATTTAGCGTGTTTGTATTATTTTCGTTATATTGGTATTTATATTTTCATTTTTTACTCCTTATTGCTCTTTCTTAATTATCCATATTCCTAATACTTATTGTCATATTTTTCTAGCTGTTTTATTGTCTTTAGTTGTTATTCCTATCGTTTTCCAATTACTATCGGTTTTATTATTATTGTTGGTATATGTTTTATCGAATTGGTTGGTATTTAGTAGTCTGCTGTTTTACTGGCTTATTTTCTATTATTCTAATCTACCATTGCCGTTCATTTCCCCCTATAGTTGGTTTCTGTCTTATTTTATTTTATTATATTACATTCGCAACGCTGACTTCCATCGTATAAATATGAAAGTCAATAGAATGTAGGATATCCATGCAATTAAACAACCAAAGAACAATCTATGGCCAGAGTCTCTAATAAGAACCAGGTCCTGCAACCGTTAATAAACGAGGTGAATCCGGAAGTCTGCTAGCACCAGACTTTAATTAATTAATTAATTAATTAATTAATTCTTTTATTGTTTTTGCGTTCGCTCGCTTTGAACTCAGGTGCATTCCAGACAAGTGCTACTATTTCAGAAGCACTGAACTGAATTTTGCGTGTGGATTAGCTTTCCATATAATCATCAGACGAACCCACTCTTACTTCAGAAGTACTTGTAATTTACGTCCCAAATTTGAAAACATTTTGAAGGAAATGTTTTCACAAATCCTTTGCAAAAGAGAACGAAAACATTAAAGCATAGATAACGCACGACACTCTTAAAAACAGAAAAATAAGGAATAGGTGACCTTAAGGACAATTGGAAATCTCCTTCCTTGTACAGAGTGAGGGAGATGAGAGAGAAAAGGGGAGCCGCCAGACATGATCATTTTGTCAAGAGAAAAAGACATTTTATTAACTGATTCAGTGCTAAATAAAAAGTGGGGTTGGCCCAAACATAGTACACAATCAATTTAAATGTTCTTTCACTGAGTATTGAAATTGCGGAAGATACCACGAAACAAAAACAAAAAAAAAAATAAATAAATAACGCGATGATCCCAGCATGGTCACATTTAGTGATATATTATTCTTCGGCAATAATCAGCCAACCAAGACAGAACTGGTGCAATTAGTCGACGTAGGCTGGCTGAGATGTTTAGGAGGAGGTCGCAGCACCTATGAACATGTCCGGAGAGCGATGGTTACGATACTCTCTGATCACATTTTTTTTCCATATCCTTTACAGGACACTGCAGTCAACACCAGCATTTTTCAGCTGCTGTTGATGCCTTGGCAAGTTTTACGTTCAGTAGTTTGCCATTGCTTTCTGAACGACCGGCTCACATACCCCTAAGTAACCAACGCGACGCGATCCGCTGCCGAATCTCGCGCAGCTGTGTTTAGTACGAGAGTATACGGAATTACGAACAACGTCCTTAACCTCTACGCCAGGGAAAGCGATCACTAATTACGAATCACTAATAAACTATTAAAACAATATAAACACCTCAGCTTAAGTACTGCAGAAACTGTTAAACAGAATCTGGGAAACTGAAGAAATGCCAGCAAACTGGAGAGAAGGTTTATCTGGTGGAGTTGCCATGGGAAGGGAACCAGCAGGTAATAATGTTATCGTCAGTTCCTTGACAAATAGTCAGCCATATCATTCTGGACAGATTTAGAGATACCATTAAAATACGACTAGGAATCTAGGATCGAAGCTCCGACAGGCAGGCAGTTAGAGCATTGCTTTGCTGATCCGGCAGCTACTGTAGCTTACCTTGTTCCATAATTATTGGTGTCACCTTTCCTCTGGAGTAAACTAGGTAGGCTGAGAGAGGGATCGAGCTGCATGGGCAACACATGGTCTCTGCAACTCAGCCTGTGTTCTGTAGCCGGTTGCTCCGTGGCGAAGGTTTACGGACGCGATTGGTAATCCCATAAACCCAGGTTCGAAACACAGCGGTGCTGTTTTTTTTTCTCGAAAAAGGTATAGGTGCCGGTCGTTCAGAAAGCAATGGCAAACTACTGAGCTTAAAACTTGCCCCATGAATCACGATCAGCCAGAATGCTGGGGTTGTGTGTGTGTGTGTGTGTTTGTGTGTATGTGTGTGTGTGTGTGTGTGTGCGCGCGCGCGCTGTGGAGACGTATAACTCCATCCCTGGTCTTATCGCCATGGACTAGTTATTGTGCCTTTTTTGAAGCACTGTGTAACAAACTATCGTCTGACAAGACGGCAAGGTGCAAGTAAAGGGTCTTTCGATCCAATAGATCTTGCACTCACCAGACAGCCACATATGAAATAGTCTGTCATGATGCATCGGTGTTTCTTCTACATTAAATAGTTGTGATATATCGGTTTTGGTTCTATAAGAAATAGTCCGTCATGCGGTATGGCTGTTTTGTTTGTTCTTCTGACACGAAATTGTTAACTTGCCCCGATGACAGTACTGTTCAACTGTGGAATTGAATGAGGTGAGTTCAGTCGAGTCAAGAACCGACATCTCAGAAGCCGGGACATTTAAATATGTGCTCCATCCTCATCCGCAACAGCCAGAAAAAAGTCCCATTACTAATGGTGTCAGTAGCAGTCTGATTATATATCTGTCTGGCCTCTTCTTAGAGTTTTAAATGTCCTTAGGAGGAGGGAGGGGTCCAACATATGCTCTCCATTTTTGATTGTTAAATGAAACCTGCCACTCTGCCCGAAACATGCTTGTCTTCACCCTTCTCATCATACTTTGTCAGTTTGTTACAATCAGGACAAGCGTGTGCTTTTTGTCTTCCAGCCAGCGGAACGCCGTCGTGGCCTCCTCCACCTCCAGACTCAAAATAGATGTTGTGGTATCATATGCCAGGCTCTCCTGAACCAAACACCGTCCACCAACTTTCATCACGAATCCCCAGACATTTCATTCACCTCTTAGCACATAGCTATCGGCGTAGATGATTACATCGCCTGGAAGCGAATTGTCGTAAATTATTTGATGAAATTGTGTGAGACGCCAAGAAGGAAACACATTAAGAAGTCACGGAGCAGATGTCCGGTGTGTTGACTAACACCCGCAGAAGGTCCTTTAACTCCTGGTAGTAAAGATAGTCAGCGACCGGTCAAGTGGTGGAATGATGAATCAGGACACAGCTTGGCTTTACTCATCATCAACATTGTGTAGCAGGCCCTTTGCAGGACGCCGCATTCTCTAGCAGCTTACGGGAAAGACTCACAATCTATCGCTAGTTCTCCTGCCTAGATGATTTTCATGCTCACAATGTCATCAATATCGGAAATCTTAAATTGTGTCTTCATTGCCAACCGTCGTTTGGATAGACCCTTGTCTCCAGGAATTCCATGTCCACTGTGTCATCAATTTTGGGATGCTTCAATTGCCTTCATTGTCAACCGTCGTATTGATAGGTTCCTGTCTCGGGGATTGTCATTTCCACTGTGTCATCAATGTTAGGAGTCTTCATTTGTCTTCATTGCCAACCGTCGAGTTGGTAGGCCCCTGTCTCGTCTACCAGAACCCACGCCTCCCAACACCGTTGTGTCTAAATAACTGTGGGGTTTTAGGCAACAGGGCAAGGTCTCCTTTTCACGCCATGGGGGACCTTCATGGCGAAGTGGTTATGCTGTCTGCTCGAGTTACGAAAGTTGTGGGATCGATTCCAAATTACATCGTTCGGTTCAGGAGTGAGGTGTTTTCTGAGATGCCCGAAGATCGTCGCTGGAGCTACGGAGTTGATGCTTTGTGTGACAGTGTCGGCATATGGCCCTGTCATATGGGATATTATCCGGTGCAATGAAATCGACCCTTTTGTCCTTCAAACCTCTTCAGCCTCCTCTTCACGCCACAAGGGTAAATGGTATATGGTGCTTGCCCCATCTCTTTACACCAATCGGTACTCGATGGGTGATGTGGTCAGTATCACTCCAGCAGCCTGTAATCAGGAATGACATTTCCTGACACCAATATTAGGCTCGGTTGACTTGGTCAGTCAGGCACTGAAAAATATTCTCGCCTCTAGATTGATTTGAATATATAACCACCCGTTTCAACTGGGAAACGCGCCAGTGAGAACATCACCACTATTCCTTATGTTTGAGACCAGACACCAGACAAGTTTAGTTTCTGAGACGTGAGCAAGTTAACTT
The DNA here is from genome assembly GCA_014155875.1 of Cepaea nemoralis. Classification (NCBI taxonomy): domain Eukaryota; kingdom Metazoa; phylum Mollusca; class Gastropoda; order Stylommatophora; family Helicidae; genus Cepaea; species Cepaea nemoralis. The sequence goes on along the minus strand of JACEFZ010026924.1, from coordinate 2,076 downwards.
CGATGCTCAGATCTTAAAGAATGTCAGTATTGTTTTTCCTTTCTTTATCCATGGTATTATGAGAATAATATTTCACGTTTAAGTTCAAGCGCCTTGTTTGTTTTCTTTAGTGATTGCAAAATCATGCATTATTCATATCCGTATGTTGCCCCATAAAAAGATGTCAACTGCAACGAGAAAAAAAGAGTGTTGAAGTGTTTCATAGAACCCGTACTTTTGTATGGTTGTGAAACGTGGACAGATAGCTGACAAGCTGAACAACATATACTGCCAGAGGAAATATGGTTTCTAAGGAAAATGCAAAGAATTCCGGGAACATACAGAAAAACCAATGCGGAAGTCCTACAAGAAACCAATGAAAACCATAAATCGATTAGATAAAATAGGGGTGGACAGCCACCAATTTGTGAGCACATTATGAAAAGAAATATACTGAAGAACTTCGTGACAATTGGCAAGATTGACGGAGGAAAAGAACAAGGGGTAGGCAGATGGGTAAATGTCGTGATGGCTTAGTCACATGGTATAATCGAGACAAAGACAGGGCTGATCCACGACTCTGGTGATCGTGTGAGATTTCAAAACATGACCGCCCACGCTTATCGGCATGGCGCATGATAAAGATGATGTTGCCCCAGGAAAGATGCATGTTCTCAAAGTGATGTATTTTCTAGTGTTGTGCCAGTGGCTCTTGATGCTGATTAATCTCTGCCAGTCTGACTTCTTTTGTACAGTCCCCACTGTTTTTTCAAAACAATGTATCCCATTAGTGAATTAAAATCCAAAAGCCATAAATAAAATATTGCACGATTTCTTGCCTGGCATATTTCGCTGTATCTTGTCAGTTACATACTGCCGAGTTACATATCGTATGAAGTGAATAAATGAATAATACTTTGGCCGAAATACTAAATACATAGTCATTGATATTGTTCGAATATGGAATATATTATTCCCACTGTAGCCTAAGGTTGAAATAAAGGTTCTTTCGTCTGCATACCAACGGCTGGAATCACCCCATCGATAATGCTTTGATATATTTGAGCAATCAGTTGTGGTTTGTCGAATACTGTATACGATGTATTAAATCTATGATTGCTAATAAGTAAATCTTCCGTGATGGCCGACTTCGACGTTTCATGACCTGTGAACTGCACAGAGATTCCCGAAGATTGATTAACTCTCTTTTCTACTCAAACTGATTTCCATTACGCGGCCAAGGTGTTCAGAGTTTGTGACATCTTCAATTTCTTCAGTGTTGAATATTTTGTTGGATCTCACCATCATCATCAAGGCATCTCATCTGGTTCCTCTTGTAAAGTAAAGGCTGCCGGTGTGACGTTGACCACATGACGCTTCTGGTGGCTTTTGCTCTATAGAAATATAGAGCCAGCACTGAATGCACACGTAGCCTTACAGCGGCTAGAGGGGGCGCATTTGAGCTTTCATTAATGCTTGCTTATATTATGCCAGTGTGTGTGTGTGTGTGTGTGTGTGTGTGTGTGTGTGTGTGTGTGTGTGTGTGGGGGGGGGGGGGGGGGTGTGTACGTGTATATGTGTGTGCGCGCGTATTTTTCTACACAGTTACATGAAATAGGTATCGTCTCACATTATGCTTGTGTGTGTGAGTTTCTTTCTACACAGTTACACGAAATGGGTATAATCTCACATTAGACTCGTGTTCGGGTTTTCTACTCGAGTATATGAAATAGTCAATGCATATGAAAAATTTATGTATTTATTATGTATTTATACATTTATAAAATATATTGATTGTAGACAATGAGTATGATCTGCAATAATTAGTAGATGCGATTGTTGCACACAGTGAACAACTGGGGTTATAATTAAATTGTAAAAAGACACAGATTATTGTTGTCACCAGGAAGAAAGAAATACCACAATGTAATATACAAGTAAATGGGAATATTCTTCAACAAGTGAATCGGTACAATTATCTCGGAACAGTAATAACATCTGATGGGAGATGCCTTGAAGAGATTAGAACAAGAATCGCCGTGGCAAAAGTAGCCTTTAGCAAGATGAAAAAAATGAAATAAAGAGCATTTAAAAAAA
>JACEFZ010026921.1:10000-29512 GCA_014155875.1 Cepaea nemoralis | reverse complement strand
ATCATATTATGTTTTTTTTCAAATAGCTGCGAGGTAGATGCGTGAAGCTGGAACTACTGATCTGACTGGGTATTATTGCAATGAAGGTAACCAGGCATCAGGGGGATGAAACCTGAATTGTGTTAAAAGTTGTACTTCATTTGTCATTTCGATGCAACTTACATTTTTTTGTATATATTTCTATGCCTTATATGTATTTTCATGCATAACACTGGGAAAAAGTAGTCTCTGACATGAAATTAACACTACCCCAGTATATACATACATCATGAATGAAAGATGGCATCTTTCATTGAAGTACCCGGGGAGAATGTCAGAGCCTAGCTGCCTAGCTACGCAGCAACATCGTTACTGACAAGAGTTGTCGGCTGGCGAGATTCTTACCTGACACTGCGACCAGCGCTGACGACAGACGCACGCAAAGCCACGTGACCCCACCAGAGGCAGTGGGCAGTGTGTGTGCTAATCTGAGACCAAGCTGGGACTGGACATCTGAACGGACGTGTGTGTCGAGAGCAAGGCGTTTTGTGTGAATCTCCGTGGTTGTGAGCTGAACGACTGATATCGTGAGCGTCAGACCTATGAGCTGTATTGTGGTTGTGAGTTGTTATATGTTGTACATTGCTGTAACTATTGTTATGTATTTAACGTGGTAATAAATCCATAGAAATTGTGTTGCTGTGTCTTACGTCGAATCACGTTGTACTTGTACTGTCTCACATGTGTTAGCCAACGAGCCTAATAGAAGATCCTGACAGTCAGCACTGAGTGAAGTGTGGTTCACAGAGAAAAAAAAGTGGCCCATGAAGGACATGTGATAGATCCGCCAGAAAGCGTAAACTGTCTTTTTGTTAAAACTGGCACAAGTAATATAATCTCATTTACTAAGTATGTTTTAAAAGAAGTCGCTTAAAGGTCGACAGGGTCGACTTCATTGCACCGGGTTTTATCCCACATGGCTCGGTCTCTTTCCACAGCATGGAAAGCGTCGCACAAAGTATGAACTCCGTAGCTTTTAGCGACGACCCACAGGAGTCTCTGAAACATTTAACTAGTAAACCGAAGGACACGGACCGGAATCGAACCCACAACCTTCGGAGCACGAGTCAAACGTCTAGACCACTTCGCCACAGAGACTCCCAAACTAAGTATGTTTACATACACTAACTGCTTTGAGTAATACAAATAGAGGTAAGTGAAGACAGCACTCCATCAAGTGAAGAGCATTTTGTGCAATGGATCTTGTCTAAGAAATTCATAAAATGAGGAGTCTATTTCACCATTACAACTATTGCCTATATATTAAATAAATTCCTGTAATGCTCCCAACCTAATTAAGGTGATGTGCGGGTCACACAAAAAACGAAATTGAGTAAGAAAGGTTATTTTTGGAATAGTTCCTTTTTACACACCGTAGCATGTCTTCTATCAGATTCAATACTAGCTTTTGCGTAAAAGACGTTATTTTAATGCAATATTCATATTTAACTTAACAACCCTAGGTGTCAAATTATTTGTTTATTGAAAATTGTTATGAAACTGACATTTTTCAAACCATAGCAACAGTATTTGCACACAGAGATAACTATGTATCATACACCGTTGTAATTGTTATCCCCCCTTTATTGTGTGAGAATCTTCGGGATCATGGAATGCTAACTTTCCGATAGAAAGCTTGTTTATTCATGCCAACAATTTTCTGGAAACTTCCATATATGGACCTTACTCATTAGCATAAGGAATGCGCAATTCCCGTTGGTTGAAACCGATCACGTGAGTATCCAATTTTTATCCAAGATGGCAGTTTTTCTATTTGCGCTGGCAACCGCTTGACACGCTGATTTGAAAAATGCCTCGTCCCAAGAAATTTACCGTCCAGTCAGCTGCTCAACATTAGAAACTCGTAGTCTACAACTGGCAAATGCTCTAAGCACGGAAAAGTCTACCAGAACATCATAAACATTATAGAAAATTCTTAATGTGACCCAGCTAAACAGCACTTGCCATTTCCAAGTCTCACTGGGCTTTTGACAGTGAATCTGAATAATTCTGTACCTTCGTGTTCTTCTCAAAGTTGTCTTTTATTGCAGAAAAAAATCTGAAGCCAATTTAAAAGAGATATGTATGAATATATGACATCCTCTAGAAGCAAGTATATTTCTGTTGATGACAATGTATACCAAAGACTGGAACACAGAGCAGTAGTTGATTGTTCAGAAACTGATGAACTCATCAACATTTTATGTTGTCCAGTATGTAAAAATACTAGTCTCATTTTGAAAACTGACAGTATGAAAGCCAAAGATTAGCTGTGCATGCAGAATTTTACTGCTCTTGTTGTGCAGAAGTAGTTTATGGAAGATCCCTAGCTGCATGAAGTAATGATGGGGATAGATCTTTTGCCATCAACAGCCAGTCTGTTTATTCTGCATTAGTTTGTGGAATGGGTACAACAACATTCAATAATTTTTGTAAAAATATGAACCTGCAAGATCTTCATCACAAAACATTTCACAACAAAGTGAATAAATTATATTCAAAGTTAGAAGATCTGAAGGACAAGCAAACTAAGAGATGTGACAGTGTACGAGTGGCCAAACTGAAGAGACAAGAGGGGCTGCATGCCCTGCATATACAGCAGGATTGTTCTAATTGTCATGTACTGTAAGAAACTGTTTTTCTGTGTAAAATAACTTATTAAAGCATTAAGATAACTTTAGTAGTATAAAAAAAGACATGAAAATAATCCACTTTTCCTGTTTTATCAATTTGCCAGTTTTGTTTTTTAACTTTGGTACATTGTTTCTCAAAAAACTGTTTGTCAGATTATAACAAAACTTAGTACACTTATTCTCCATTGTATTACTTACATTATGTAAAGAGCATTTGTGAAACTAAGATTTAGTTTTTGTTAACAGTTAGCTGCATATCCTTTAGAGGACGCCACAGTCAACACCTGCATTTTTTGCTGTTGTGATCTCTTGGCAAGTTTACGTTCAGTGGTTTGCCATTGCTTTCTAAACGACTGGCACCCATACCATTTTGTAAAAAACCAACACAAGGCAGTCTGCTGCCAAATCGCCTGCAGCTGTGTTTCGAATACGGGTGTGCGAGATTGCGAACTGTGTCTGTAACCCCTTTGCTGCAGAGTTTTTGTGCAGCAGTCAAAAACTTTGCCAAGGAAAATGTTAACATTTACAAATTATGACGAAAAAAATGCCAAGTGATATCATTAAAATTTTCTGTCACAATGTAAAAGGTCTATTTATGTGCATAGTCAATTTGACAGTTTTTATAGATTAGATGTCTTCAGTATCAAACCCTATACCATATCATAACATAGAAATTAAATATAGTATTTATATTTTTTCTGAGTTACATCGCCTTAATCTGTTACATATTTCAGGGGTCAATGGGCCATTTTTTACCACTTTAGCTTTTGATTGTACCAGCATAATAAGGCAATGGGCATGAATACAGATCAAGAAAAGGCCACGAAAAGAGGCCTCAAAGGATGATAGCAAACAAGGCCATTAGACATGTGGTTCAGAGACATATTCTCAAAGATAGATGACTATCTATATAAGGGCATTATTTATTACTAATGCTATAAAAAAACCACATCTCCATTGGTTCCAAGCAATTCCTACTTAGTTCATCCATATTCCAAGACAGCAGTGAATATGAAGACAGGGAAAACTTGGAAGAAACAGATTTGATTTTGGAGATGAATGTTGCAAATACCTTGAACTGCCAGAATAACTAACAACAATTGTCAGGAAAGTGCTAATGAAATTAAAACATTATATTCAACCATAAGACTTTAGTTGTGTGATGAAAAGAGAGGCATTGGAAAATATTGTGACGACTAGAAAGATCAGCAACAGAAGAGGCCAAGAGAAATGCTGGATGGTCTGAGACTGTCATGGTGGAATAACGATTGATATAAAACAGGAACGGAGATCTGTGGAGATACATGAACACCTACAGCTGGGCTTGTACTGACAATTGGGAGTACCGAGACTGTTGGAATACTGAGACTGTTGGAATATTGAAACATCCATCCATCCATCATGTGCCATGCCAGTAAGCATGGGCGGTCATGTTCTGCCATCTCATTCGATCACCAGAGTCGTGGATCAGCTCCGTGTTTCTGTCTCGACCATGCCACAAGGCAAAGCCATCCAGGTACTTGCTTCTAGGTCTTCCCCTTGGTCTGTTCCCCTCGATCTTGCCAGTTGTCACCAAGTTCTCCAAATCATTTCTTCTCATAACATGCCCAAAAAATTGTGACTGTCTACGTCTAATGTCTCTAATCAGTTTACGATCTTCATTTGTTTCTTGAAGGACTTGTTCATTGGTCTTTCTGGCTGTCCATGGTATTCTTTGCATTTTCCTCAGAAACCACATTTCTACAGCCATCAGATGTTTTTCAGCCTGACTGCTCATTGTCCAAGCTTCACATCCATATAAAAGTGCAGGTTCTATGTAGCATCTCAACACTCTTTTTCTCGTTTCAATTGACATCTTTTTATGGCGATTCTTGTTCTAATCTCTTCAAGCAAGGCATCTTCCAACAGATATTATTACTGTTCCAAGATAATTATACCTATTCACTTGTTGAAGAATATTCCCATTTACTTGTATATTACATTGTGGTATTCCGTTCTTCCTAGTGATGACCATAATCTGTGTCTTTTGACAATTTAATTCTAACCCTAGTTGTTCACTGTGTGTAACAACCGTATCTACTAAATTTTGCAGGTCCTGTTCATTGTCCGCAATCAAGACTGTATCATCTGCATATCTAATGTTATTGATTCATCTTCCCCCAATGTTGATTCCTTCCATATCTTCAATATTTTTGAAAATATTTTCACTGTACAGGGAAAACAGATCTGGAGACATTACACATCCCTGTCTCACACCTCTCTTAATAGGCTGGTATTGGCTTACTTCATTATCAACTCTTACGGCAGCCTGTTGTTTCCAATATATGTTTTTTACAAGTCTAAGATCCTTTCCATCAATTTGTAGATCTTCAAGCATCCTTATCATGTTGACATGTCTCACTTTATCGAAAGCCTTTGTGTAATCAATAAAGCAAAGGTGTAGATCTTTGTTTACTTCTATAGAACGTTCGATTATGGTTCTCAGTATATACACAGCATTTAATGTACCCTTGCCTTCTACAAACCCACATTGTTCTTCTCCTATTTCAGGTTGTATTTTCCTCCTAACTCTTTGCATGATAATTCTTAGCAAAATCTTCGTGATGTGACTCATTATACTAATTGTTCGATGTTGATCACATTCCAAGGCTCCAGATTTCTTTGGGATTGCAATAAATACAGAATTACATAATTCCTGAGGTATATTTCCAGTATCATATATTGTATTAAGCAGACTGGTAACTTTATACACTCCATATTCTTCTAAAGCATTAATCATTTCTGTTGTGACGCTGTCTGAACCAGAGGTCTTGCCAGATTTCATATTGTTAAGAGCATTCTGAACCTCCATCTTCAAAATTGCTGGTCCTTCATTATTATTTTGAACATCATGCTGTTCGTCTCTGTTATCGTCATAGAGGTTTTTCACGTAATCTGACCATACATGTAAGATCTGATCTTTTTCTATTATGACTCTTCCATCTTTTGTCTTTAGGCAGCCTGCTGATGTACGTGTTCTTTGATTAGCAAGCTCCTGAATTCTTTTGTGCATTAGTTTCACATTTGTTGTTTTGTTTTTCAATTTCTCTGCGATATTTCTCAAGCCATGTTTCTTTTGCCTCCTTACACAAGGTTCTGACTTTTCTGTGAATTTCTTCATATTTGGCAGGATTATTATTATTCTGTCTTCTTGTTTCCATTAGTTGTAAAATTTCTTCAGTCATCCATGTCTTACGGCCCACTTTCTTTACTTTTGGAAGTTTTTTTCTGCTGCACAACTGATGGAATTCTTCAGAATTTCCCATTGATCATCTACATCTTGAAATAGGATCTCTAGATCAGACAATAAATCAAATTTGTTCTTTACTTCTATGTTAAAATTATCTTGTATGTCTTTGTCAGTTTTCAATTTGCACAAGTCATATTTAGGGTTTCCTGCTGTATACTTGACTTTCTTTAACTTACCCTCAATGTCCCTGTAATTAATCTGTGATCACTGTAACAGTCTGCATTTGGAACTGTTTTTACGACTGTTAACGCATTTCAAAACCTTTTGCTAATCAGGATGTAATCTATCTGGTTTTTAATCCTGCTGTCTGGACTCCTCCATGTCCATAATCTTCTAGGATGCTGTTTAAACCAGGTGTTTCCTACAACCATTTCTTGTTCTTTTGCCCATTCTACAAGTCTGTATCCTCTTTCATTTCTCTCTCCCAAACCATGGTTGCCGACACTGCATCCATCGCTTAGCTTTCCTATTTTTGCATTGAAAACACCCATTATGATATTTATTTCTGATTTTTTACAGTTCTTCAAAGCAGACTCCATGTCATTATAAAATTCCTCTATACTTTCTTCTCTGTGTTAGAGACCACAAAGGGGATAAATGCTGTATATATGGGTTGGTGAAAGGACATGATAGCTCTGTAGAAACATGATCACCTGCGCCATCCTGTATAACATGACAAACATGTATCTACAAATCACTAATTAATTTATGTAACTACAAAATAGTTAGACAATGAAAAGTTTCATACAGCAATATAAGCTCTGACTACTTCAATAGCCTCTTCCGCTGTCTTGTCCCACTGTGTTAAGTCGGTTGCGTCCAGTGAATAAATGGGGGGAACATTTTCTCCTGGACCTGAAAAGGTAAAGAAATAATGTTGTTAACATCAACCAACTTCAAACATAAAATCCCAACAACGGGTATCATTAAGCAATCATGAGACAAATGCAGTGCCTCATCCATTGTGTAGTTTGTATTTTACACTCCTGATAAAATCTATTCATATTGTTTGTCTTTCTCTAGCTATACTTCTGGGCTTCATTATCACTCAATATTGGAACGCCTCTTCTATAAATCCAATACCAGTGTGGTGCTTGATATTTATAACATCATGTCTAGTTTTGCCTCTTCTAGTGAAGCCAGCAGATTTTCCTCAAACATGTCCTTTCACATGTGCTGAGTTTCCTCCTGTGTGTAGATAGCCTCCATGTTTGGCACGGTAGCAATGTCAATAGAAGTCTGTTGTTTTATCACTGATGGCTTGACTACTGACAAGCCTACTGGAGACTGTGCACATTATATATGTGCATACATGCATGCATATGATTTGAAAGAGGCTCAGAAACAAAGACTATGCTTGATCACAAACAAGAGGCAGTCTTTACCCGCATAAGAGACACACAAGAATACTGGGAAACTGGAAAAAGTGGAACCTGACTCAAGCTATAAGAATGTGTCCATTCATTTCTAGACTATTTTTAATTATGTGTAATTTCATTTCTAGACTATTTTTAATTATGTGTATTCATTTCTAGTCTATCCAATTTATGTGTGATTTCATTTCTAGACTATTTTTAATTATGTGTGCATTTATTTCTAGACTATTCAATTTATGTGCGAATCCATTTCTAGACTTTTTAATTATGTGTGTATTCATTTCTAGTCTATTCAATTTATGTGTTATTTCATTTCTAGACTATTTTTAATTATGTGTGTATTCATTTCTAGACTATTCAATTTATGCGTGATTTCATTTCTAGACTATTTTTAATTATGCTTGTATTAATTTCTAGTCTATTCAATTTATGTGTGATTTCATTTCTAGACAATTTTTAATTATGTGTGTATTCATTTCTAGTCTATTCAATTTATCTGTGATTTCATGTCTAGACTATTTTTAATTATGTGTGTATTCATTTCTAGAATTTATGTGCGAATCCATTTTTAGACTATTTTTTATTATGTGTGTATTCATTTCTAGACTATTCAATTTATGTGTGATTTCATTTCTAGACTATTTTTAATTATGTGGTATTCATTTCTAGACTATTCAATTTATGTATGAATCGGGACACAGTGCTGGTTCCAAGGCACCACGGCTGGGTTCTATACTGGCCAAGACCTATTGATGCGTCCTTGCCGAGCGTAATGGGCAACAGGTCCCTTTGGGGTCGTGGCTAAAGTCAGTAGGATCGTTGATTCCTCCGAAGTCGGAGAGTGTCTGCCTGCATGGCGAGGAACCACCAGTCTGCACACCAATAAGTCAGACATGAGACAACGGATACTCACACAAACCTCAAGTCCTGTATGACATCACATTGATGTTGGAAACAGGATGTCTTCATCCGACATACAGGACTTCGCGTTGGAGCTCACAGCCAGCGAACACAAGCAAGCAAGCATGTGTGAATTCATTTATAGACTATTTTTAATTATATGTGTATTCATGTCTAGACCATTCAATTTATGTGTGAATTTATTTCTAGACTATTCAATTTAGTTGTGCACATTTTTCAGGGGCACCAGGAATCATTGCTGGAGCTATGGAGTGTTCTGTGCGATGCTTATGGCGGGCAGCTCTGTGGAAAGACCAAACCACATGGGATAGAACCCAGTGCAATGAGGTCGATCCACTGGCCTTTAGATCCCTTTTATGAAAAGAGGTAGACAAGATGGCTGACAGCCTTTCGCCATGACACGGAAACGTGTCAGCACATGAACTGATATATAAGAGGTTGCGAGATGTGGCTAAGCATAATCACCAATATCAACAGGGAAATATATGTGGTTATCTGGTTCTTGAAAGACTTGATATTTTTGCATTTTTCTCAGAAACCACATTTCTGCTGGTACACATTTCACATAAAAATTACAACCAAGTTTAAACGCCATAACAGCATTTTTACAGCTGCCATGTTAGGTTGAAATTAGCGATGTTTGAACAGTACATAACATGAAGGCTGACATGGTCAAAATCACAATCTGATATTCTCGAATCTCAAGCTCCTATCTTATACAGCTGGGTCACTGATTATTAGACCACAATGACGATCACATTAGTTAATGAATGGCACAAAAATCCCTAACTTACAATGATAGAATCTGTCGTAGTAAGCTGGCAGAATAACCACTAACACACAACAAACAGCTCATTGTTACCACAGTAACTCAACTGTCAGACTCAATCTCTCACATACTTCTCCCACACAAAATCTCTAACTTACAATGATAGAATCTGTCATAGTAAGCTAGCAGAATAACCACTAACACACAATAGCTCATTGTTATCACAGTACCTCATCCTTCAGACTCAGTCTTTCACACACCTCTCTCTCACACCTTTCTCACACATACACAGCATGGTTTTGTGATCAGTTTTAACAAGTTTAACTTACGGTTACAGAATCGGTTAGTGATCCATCGAATCTGCTTACGAGCATATTGTCTTGTTGCCACTTTGAGATCCGACACTCCTGTCAACAGTTGCACACAATATCAAATTTAGCTCAAATTTAACTCTCACTGTAATGATGTTGAAATGTTCACAAAGTAATCTGCTAACAATGCATTATTCATATGGCAATCTGTAGGTCAGTGTGGCCAAATGGTTAAGAACGCATGGTCTTAAACATCCGGTGTGCTGATACCTAGGTAAGAGGGTACAACCCCTACACCGGACAGTTGGACTAAAGTGTTAATCTATTGTCCTTGACTTGGGGATGTTAATTACAAGTACCTTTGAAGTCAGAGTGAGTTCGCCTGATGGCGAGGGCCTATTAATAGGTCAAGCTAATCCACCCGCAAAATTCAGTGCAGTACTACTAGGAGTAGTGTGTATGGACTACGCTTGAGTTCAAAGTGGGCAAGCGCAAACACAATGGTAATTTTACTGACACTATCATCATCATCATCTACTATGGTATAGCACTGAAGGAGCAGACGGCCATGTGGCTAGAATCTTGGGCTCCCAGTGTTTAATCTTTTGGTGATGGATTTCTTTTTTTCTGTCAGGGAAAAAAGAAAATCCTAACCTGGAGTTTGCAGCTGCACTAGCCAGGCATCCTGAATACCTAAGGCTCAAGACACCCCCCCCCCCCCCACACACACACACTGCCAAGTGGCAGGTGTGACGTAATGAGACAGATTAGAAATATCAGAGAATCCCAAAACCAAAATGCTAATAAATCTAAGGATATGACGCGGTAACACAGAAACGTCACGGAAGATTGTCAACAACAACAAATGCAGACGGACTTGGGAGCTTCTTAGGAGCGGCAGCTTATGTTGATTTGGGAATGTTAGGTTGGCTAGGCACTGGCTTTATATCACTTTAGTGGCTGAGTTAATATATGGAAGGAACGAGACAATCTGTGGAGACAACGTTAATCTAAGCCACAAATAAACAGGCAGACGAAGGCAGAAACTCGATGGCAGAGAAACGGCAGGAAGGACACTTAGAAGATAGAGAGAAGGATGCCGTGTGGACGGGCAAGGACACTGTTAGAATTTGAGCGGAGATGGCTTAGAACATATTATTCATCTTAATTATAATTGTAATACTGCCCAGCTTGGTCAGAACAAGCACAGTATGTTATTATTTAATATTGTCATTGCTACAAGCCTGTGCGCTGCAAAAATAAACAGCGTCATAACTGCCAAAGTCTAACGGAGTAGACTTAGTTCTTCAGTCCGGTTTTGGCTTCTCAAGCCTGCATTTGGCAACTGTTGTTTACGAGCTGTGTTATTATCAAGTTGCATTGTTTGAGTTATGATATACCCCGGGATGTCATCTGGCATACACCACAAGGTAATATATGCAGTAATCACAGTTTATAAAGTGCGGTATAATGGTTAGGAAACTGGGCTGATAATGGCATGAGTGCAGTTAGATGAGGGTTCGGTTCCTGAGCTAGCTGCTGACTATGGGGGAGAAAGATTGGTGACATATTCCTCCATGAACTCAGGCCTACAAAATTAATTACATGAGAGGTTGGATGAGGGTTCGGTTCCTGGGCTAGCTGCTGACTATGGGGGAGAAAGACTGGTGACATATTCCTCCATGAACTCAGGCCTACAAAATTAATGACATGAGAGGTTGGATGAGGGTTCAGTTCCTGGGCTAGCTGCTGACTATGGGGGAGAAAGACTGGTGACATATTCCTCCATGAACTCAGGCCTACAAAATTAATGACATGAGAGGTTGGATGAGGGTTCGGTTCCTGGGCTAGCTGCTCACTATGGGGGAGAAAGATTGGTGACATATTCCTCCATGAACTCAGGCCTACAAAATTAATGACATGAGAGGTTGGATGAGGGTTCGGTTCCTGGTCTAGCTGCTGACTATGGGGGAGAAAGACTGGTGACATATTCCTCCATGAACTCAGGTCTACAAAATTAATGACATGTGAGGTTGGATGAGGGTTCGGTTCCTGGGCTAGCTGCTCACTATGGGGGAGAAAGACTGGTGACATATTCCTCCATGAACTCAGGCCTACAAAATTAATGGCATGAGTGAGGTTGGATGAGGGTTCGGTTCCTGGGCTAGCTGCTCACTATGGGGGAGAAAGACTGGTGACATATTCCTCCATGAACTCAGGCCTACAAAATTAATGGCATGAGAGGTTGGATGTGGGTTCGGTTCCTGGGCTAGCTGCTGACTATGGGGGAGAAAGACTTGTGACATATTCCTCCATGAACTCAGGCCTACAAAATTAATGGCATGAGAGGTTGGATGAGGGTTCGGTTCCTGGGCTAGCTGCTCACTATGGGGGAGAAAGACTTGTGACATATTCCTCCATGAACTCAGGCCTACAAAATTAATGGCATGAGAGGTTGGATGTGGGTTTGGTTCCTGGGCTAGCTGCTGACTATGGGGGAGAAAGACTGGCCACATATTTCTTCATGAACTCAGGTAAAGTTAATGCGATTGAAATTTTCAAAAACCTGGGATATTCAAAGGTTTGTGCAAGATGGGTTCCTGGAGCTCTCACAGAGGACCATAAGGCCCAAAGGAAAACAATTTGTTCAGAATTGTTGCGGCAGTTCGAGACAGATGGGGATGCTTTTTTGCCAAATATTGCAACAGGAGATGAAACTTGAGTTCATCATTTTGAACCGGAGACAAAAAGACAGTCAGTGGAGTGGTATCCTTCTCAATAACCAGTGAGGACAAAATTCAAAACAACTCCATCAGCCGGTAAAGTCATGATCAGTTTTTTTTGGGAACATTGATGTTGTGGATGTGCTGCCAAAGGTGGAACCATCAATTTGGAAAATGTACATCAAAACACTCACAAAACTCAATCATTATTACTGCAGGGTTAGGACTCACAAGAATCAAGAGAAACTGCTTCTCCTTCACGACCATGTGCGTCCTCACACAAGTTTGCAAACAAGGGAGGCAATTGACAAATGTGATGGAATTTACTGCCCCATCCAGCTTAGAGTCCAGACCTGGCAGCATCTGATTTCCATCTTTCCGATCCACTTAAGAATGCTACCCATGGGACAAAGTTGAAGACAACGAGGGAATGATTAATACAGTGAAGAAATGGCAACGAGAACAGGACAAAATCAAAATGGGTACAGATCTGGGATACTGCTCTTGTTTCAAGATGTCATAAAGCCGTTAAAATTGATGGGGATTATATTGAGAAATAGAAATGTTTGCTGCACATGTGTATGAACATTGTGACTAAATTTCATTTGTATGTTATTAATGGTTAAAGAGATAATAATTGTAGTGCACAACTTTCTGACCTACTTTCCTATGCCATTTAGCCAAGCCATCCAAGTGCTCACTCTTGCTCTCACCCCATGTCAGCTATCACTAAGTTTTATATTTTATTTCTCCACATAGCATGCCCAAAAATGTCATATCTAACCTCACATCAATTTGTGGTTGTCTGGTTCGTGAAGAACTTTCTGTCTGTCCATATTTGCATTGTTCTTGGAAACCACATTTCTGTTGTCAGATGTTTCATGGCTTGGCTTACTGCCCTTGTCTCATGTGCATATAATTAACACTTCCCGGGAAGGTAACCTGGCCAACAAATACCTGAAGAAGTCGGATGTGTTGGCCAAAAGGTTCAAATATTGCAGCACTACTGTAAACAGGCACAACACAAATATGTCTAAAACAACATTCCAGATGAATGCAGAAGAAGGAAGAAGAAGGAGGAGGAAGAAGAAGGAGGAGAAAGAAGGAGGAGAAAGAAGGAGGAAGAAAGAAGGAGGTTTCTTTTTAAATTGATCAGCTTGTTTTTTATTGATGAGTCCTTAATGGAATAAGGACACAGATCTAAATAAAACTTTGCTTAAATCTGACTTTCAACCACTGCCTGGTCTAACAACAAACTTTCAACAGCGACGCTTACCTTGCTGCAGCAGCCTCTGCCCATGCTCGGTGGCCCTGTCCTCCAGTGACAGCTGCAGGTAGTCGTGAAACTCCTTGAACCCAATCATCTGTAGGATGCCGTGTGTGTAGGAGTATCCTGTGTCCACGGAGCTGCAGCATACAATATACACCGGACATTACACTTTTTTCTGCATATCCTATTTACAGGACATTGCAGTCAACATCAGCATTTTTCAGCTGCTGTCTTGACAAGTTTTACATTCAGTAGTTTGCCATTGCTTTCTGAACGACCGGCTCACATACCCTCCATAAGAAACCAACGTGACGCGATCTGCTGCCAAATCTCGCGCAGCTGTATTTTGTACATGAGTATAAGGGATTACAAACCCTTAACTCCTTCGCCAGGTAGGACGGCAGCATGTCAGTTACAGCATTAAAAAGAATACTACTGTAATGGCACCTTGCGTCTTGACAGACTGTTCCATTGTGCTTAACACAAACACACAATTACAACCCATAACATGGACCAGGGATGGAATTATATCTCTTTACTGCACAAAGCCTGGGCAGAATTGTAGAGACCATGTGTTGCCCATGCAACATAATCTTTCTCAGCCTGCCTAGTTTACTCCAGTATGAACGAACAAACTTTATTTTCAAGGGTTAAGAATTGGGCAGGTGAGGGAAAAAGTAACACCAATACATCTGGAACAAGTCAAGCTGCAGAAGCTGTTGAATCAGCAAAGCAATACTCTTACTGTCTGCTTGTCAGAGCTTCCATCCTAGACTAGTTGCCGAACAAGGCTTAGGACCTTGTCTGCCCTGCCATGACATTTAGTCATTAGGTTGCATTCCTTCGTACTATAAGGCTTGTGCTCTCACAGTTGTGCTCTTTCACCCGAAGCCGTTGGCACAATGTGGGGTGTGGGGTTGGTGAGCGCCGCCCAGCATTCGGTGCCAACAGAAAGTACCGTCTACTTTTATATGGTAACTAAGTCATATCTGACTGAAGACCTGACAGGCTAAAAAAAAAAAAGAGAACAAAAATATATGTAAATCAGGATTATCTGATAGGAAGCATGAAAAGAGCTAATAGATGTCCTTGGGAAAAGTGCACATTACAGCCTCTTGTAGGGTCCAACCCTGGATTTAGTCGGATGTAGTATGGGTATCGCACTGACAGAGAAAGCACATCAACGACAAGGTAAACAACCGTAGATGCCACTACAAAAAATTGATTATGTCCCTTAGAACGCAAGTCCCACAACGCTAGAAACTAAAGTGACGATTAATTCATGATGTGTGGAACCCGATAAGCACTATAACTACAGCGGAAACGCTCTTGAAAATGTATATGTTTACGGTATCAAGTATACAGTTAAACCTGAAGCAGACATGAACTTTGTACTTTAGTACAGAACTGAAATCCCTTCAAACAGTTTGCTCCGGTTTAATATTATCCATGTTACGTCTATGAATAGTTTGCGTATTTATCTAACGATTTGTATTGTCATATGCCACCAGAACTGGTCTCTCTGTATAGAGTTTATTGTTCCTGTTTAACCTTTTCCCTGTTCGCAAATCCCGCACTATATCTACTCTATGTGTGTTACTACTCTAGTCTATGTGTTACTACTCTAGTCTATGCGAGTTACAACTCTAGTCTATGCGCGTCACTACTCTAGTCTTTGCTCTAGTCTATGTGTGTTATTACTCTAGTCTGGTCTATGTGTTGCTACTTTTGTGTGAGAGAGAGAGAGAGAGAGAGAGAGAGAGAGAGAGAGAGAGAGAGGAGAGAGAGAGAGAGAGAGAGAGAGGAGAGAGAGAGAGAGAGAGAGAGAGAGAGAGAGAGAGAGAGAGAGAGAGAGAGAGAGAGAGAGAGAGAATTCCCTCTTGAGCTAGTAAATCTCTCGTGTTAACATTTCCCTCTTGCGCTAAACGCTTTCCGTTTTCTGACCTACCAGTTAAAGTCCACCCCCCCCCCCCCCCGCGTATTTGGTGCTCCAGTTAAAAAAAAAACAGTGCTTCACTATGGAAGTTGTACACCATCTAGTGATCTACATCCCCACACACTACAATCACACAAGCTCGTGGGAATAAAAAAAAACATCGGGAAAAAAAAAAAAAAAGCACCGCTCCGATAAGCGTGTCCATTTTAAATAGCGGTTAATGGCGTGTGTATATAAATAGAACAATTTCCCAGTGGTTGTGCAACAAATAATTGATTCTGTGTGGTCGTTGCATTTTGGTTGTGCAATCTCATACTTGCACCATCCACAGGCTAACAAGTTGCACTTAACATGTTGCACGATTTATTGCCTGGCATATTTCATTGCATCTCGTCAGGCGTGTACTGTAGATATATATCGTATGAAGCAAATAAAGAAATAATACTTTGCTGAAACAAACCAGTCACGATATAGTTCGAGTGTGGATCATCTGTTAAAACTCTGACAAGACTAGGCTGACAGAACTTTAACTACCTGATGCTTCTCTTTACAGCCTCCAGACGAGCAGCCTCTCTATGGAAGAGTTCTAGCTCCGCCACCAGACCTCGGGCCATCATTTCATCCACCCGACCATCTAGCCGCGCGTTCAAATCTGAAAAAAAAAAAAACGTTGTTTCAGTGTGGTTGAAATATGATCTGGCAAAGTAAGTTATGTTGACAGGGCAGTTCGTGCAGGAAAAACAAATAGCAGATATACGCTAATTCCACGCGAACGACAACAACCAGATCATCATCATGTTCCATGCCGATAAGCGTAGGCGATCACGTTGGAGAGAGTAAATGTATAGTTATTGCAATTCCGAAAACATCAGGAGCCGTGGAATGTGATTAACATTGAACAATTAATATAATAAGCTCCTCATCACAAAGATTTTGCTAAGAATCATGCATAGAGTTATGAAGAAAATACACCCGAAATTGTGTGTGCGCGTGTGTGTGTGTGTGTGTGGGGGGGGGGGGGGGGGGGGAGAGAGAGAGAGAGAGAGAGAGAGAGAGAGAGATGAGAGAGAGAGAGAGAGAGAGAGAGAAAGAGGAAGCTTCCAATATACATAAACAAACATCTTTGTTTTATTGACAAGATCACCACTGCCCCAAATTCTTCAATCGGTAATACATTTGGCTACTGGAACGACAATTCGTATATCATCATCATTGGCACCTTGCCGTCTTGACAGACGATAGTTTGTAAGGGATGGAGTTATTGCCTCTCCATCGCACAAAGCCTGGGCTAAAATATACAGATCATGTGTTGCCCATGCAGCATGATCCCTCTCTCGGCCTGCCTAGTTCACTCCAGAGGAAAGGTAACACTTCTACATCTGGAACAAGACAAGCTGCAGAAGCTGCCGGATCAGCAAAGCAATGCTATAATTGTCCGCCTGTCGGAGCTTCGATCCTAGACCAGCCGCCAACCAAGGCTTAGGGCCTGGTCTGCCCTGTCATGACACTATGTCTTTAGGTTGCATTTCCTCGCACCAGGGTAAGGCTTGTACCCTCCCAATTGCGCTCTTCCGCCCGAAGCCGTTGGCACAATGTGGGGTGTTGGGTTTGATAAGCGCCGCCCAACGTTCGGCGCTAAGATTCGCACAATTCGTATAATAATACTATAATAATAATAATAATAATAATAATAAAAATAATAATAATAATAATAATAATAATAATAATAGCAGCAGCAGCAGTAGTAGTAGTAGTTAGCAGCAGCAGAAGCAGTAGTAGTAACATCAGCAGTAGCGCAGCAGTAGTAGTAGCAGCAGCAGCAGTAATAAGTTATAACAGCAGCAGTAATAAGTTGTAACAGTAGTAGTGGTAAAAAGTTGTAAAATCTAAAGTAGTAGCAGTCGCGGTGGTGATGACGGTAAAATAGTAACAGCAACACTGGAATCAGACCTATACATTAGCACAATGATCAGCTGACCACTTGCATGTTGACAACACAACCATTAACCTCTTGACCTACCGTGTCTACACTTTGTGTCAAAGGTGTCTGGCTTTTCTCTCAAGCGCAACTGATTAAAGAGCTTAATCGGGTCGCGGTACGCCATAACCTGGTATACTTATAATCTAATACTATAATCTGCACTCACCGGCTTATCTGCTCCACGATTGTGTTCAGAGGGATCAGAATTAGTAGGTACCGTTACCAGTTAAGTCGCGAGGTAAGATGATGGAGCTGTAATAACAGTTGGTGGTAGTAATAGTAGCAGTAGCAGTACTTTCCGGGTTCGACTTATATAATTTCTCAACCCACACACACACACATGCGCGCGAGAGTGAGTGCGCGCGCGCGCGCGTGTGTGTGTGTGTGTGTGTGTGTGTGTGTGGGGCGCGCATAAAGCTATAGTTACTATGTAGAGTGGTGCCTAGTTGGTCATGCGTCGAAGTACACTTGTTCCTGCAGAGAGGCGCCGTCGTTATTTGGAGGTGACAGGTTCGAATACTGGTTGATATAATTACAGTTTTCAATGTTTACGTTGTCTAGTGTGTGTGTGCTCTAGTCTCTAGTACAGTGGTCTCAACCGGAGGGGAATTCTCCGGAGGGGGGGGGGGGGGGGGGGGGGGGGGAATTATGATTATTTCAAGATCGCGTTAGTACAAGAACCGATTACTTGATATTGTTTTCCCGTTCATACTTTACGGTTCTGTACGTCTCAGGGGCGTTAGGTAGGAAATACGAAAGGGGGGATGACGTTCTGAAAATATGGTGAAGGGGGCCACGGGTCAAAAAAGGTTGAGAACCACTGCTCTAGTACTTTCTTCTATGAGCGCCAAACAATATGTTTACTTATGAACTGTTTTAGTGACACCAACTGATGTCTCTGTATTAATGGTTACTATAATAATGGGTAAGCAAAAGACAATGAATAGGACATACGCAACAACTACATGGAAACTGATGTAGTGTGGGAAGTCACCCTCAATGCCCGATCCAGATAGAGACTTGATGGATTCACGTGTAATGCTGTTAAAAAAAATAGATGTTTTCTAACTGGTTTCTCGCACCAGAAGACATCCAGTCTACACTCGACATGAGAAGGGGCACGCTGGTATACGTCGTTACAACGGGAAAGTTGGAGGGGTGGGGAGGCAACGGGAGACCAAGAGAACAGATGCTGGACAGTTTGACATCATGGAGGGGAGGAACATCAGTGTCAGAAATGGCTGGCAGTACACGAGACGTCGTGGACAGACTACGATCATCAACGCCACGCACCATGGACTTTAAGAGGAAGCGAATCTGTTCTATCTTTAAAGGGACCTACAGCATAAATGCCGATAAGTCTTGCGTTGTGTTACGTCATTTATCTTTCAAGTGGCGAAGGGGTTACGGGCGCGATTCGTAATCCTGTATGCCCGGGTTCGAAACACAGCGGTGCTGGTTTTTTCGAAAAAGATATAGGTGCCGGTCGTTCAGAAAGCAATGGAAAACTAGTGAACGTAAAACTTACCCAGAAATCATGAACAGCGAAAATGCTGGAGTTGACTGCTACGTCCTATGAAGGACATGCAACTATATATATATTTCATGCCTCTGTCTATATCTAAGTGGTGTTACTGTGCTTTGACCGCTCTATTACTCATGCTCGTGTCCTGTAAAGACAGCTGTCTACATCTCGTTTTGTGTGCTTTATTTACTGCGACCAGCAATACCACTAACGTATTTTAGGGTATAGTTTATAGAGCTGGTATTGGTGGTCTCCAACCAGGATCTCACACAATCTTATCTCTTCCACTCCCATCGCTAGACAT
Source organism: Cepaea nemoralis (assembly GCA_014155875.1). Classification (NCBI taxonomy): domain Eukaryota; kingdom Metazoa; phylum Mollusca; class Gastropoda; order Stylommatophora; family Helicidae; genus Cepaea; species Cepaea nemoralis. Next base: position 10,435 of record JACEFZ010026921.1, on the reverse strand, counting down.
GGCCAAGGTGTGGCATTTCTCAGATGTGATGTTGAAGAGTCTTCTTCGATTCTCACTACTTGTGAAATAATTTCGTTTTGCTGGATGGTAATCTGCTGTACAATTGTTTCAACACAAGTTTATTTGCATTCTCAATATTCTTCATTGGTGATTCAGAAGTGCTCCGTGATTCACATCCCTATATCAGGAGCTCAACATGGCCGGATGGATAAGAACGCGCGCTCTTAAACTTCCGGTGTGCTGATGTCAAGGTAGCCGGTTAAACCCCTACACCGGTCAGCTGTACTACAATGTTGACTTCTCGTCCTTGACTTGGGGGAGGAATTACAAGTACCTCTTTTAAGTCCGGATAGGTTCGCCTGATGGCGAGGGACACTGGCAATAGGGAAAGCTAATCCACACGCAAATATCAGTCCAGTAGTTGCACGTGTGTAG
>JACEFZ010026921.1:0-5000 GCA_014155875.1 Cepaea nemoralis | reverse complement strand
CTCTCTCTCTCTGAGTAAATCCCCAAATATCTCACTTTACCCATGCCCGCATTTCCCCTCACCTCCTCTGTCTCAGTCTCTCTCTCTACATGCCCTTGTCACTAAATGTCATAGTAATGAAATGCTATACTGAACATGTCCTGCTGTATGGCAGTCAATCATGACATGTCAATGAACATATTAGGAAGAGATTGGAGGCAGCAGAGATTTTTCTGAGACGCATGATGCGATTACCCTGGACTGCCAGAGTAACTATCAACGACAGCCTAGAATCAGTAGAAAATTATATATAATATATGGAGACAATGTTATTTAGTCATGAATAAGAAGAAAAGCATTGCAAAGCGCGGTGACAACTGGAAATATCAGAGGTAGTAGAGGCAGAGGTAGTAGAGGCAAAGGCAGACTGAGATGATGCTGGACGGACTGAGAGATGGCAGCATGGAGGAATATCCACAGAGTTGATCTAGAACAGGGACCCAGATCTGTGGAGGCGCGTGGACTCTATACCAGTTAGCAGGTCGCATAATGATGTTAACGTTTTGCAACTTCTTTGGATTACAACAGTTCACTGTATACTATCATCTCGCCCAGTGCCTTGCCGGCTGGCGTGAGTGATCACGCCTCTCCACAAATAACGATCTCCGACAGCATGGATCAATTCGTGTGTTGACTCCCTTCCGTACCATGACACAAGACTGTCAAGAATCTTCTCACACTGTCTTCCTCGATCTCTCTTTCCGCAAATCTTTCCGGTTGTCACGTGATCCAGTTTTTGTCTTCTCATAGCGCGGTCAATAAGTGATACGTTGATTTTGCGACTCAGCTTCCCCTAAAACGTCCTGGTTGCTCTTTTTGGTTGTCCAATTGATTTTCAGCATTCTTCGATAAAACCACACCTCCAAGGCTCACAGGGATTTTTTCGCCTGTGTACTAATTGTCCAGGACTCGCAGTAGTATGCTAAAATTGGTTCAATGTAACATACAACAACGCTTTTTCTAACTTTCAAGGACAGTGGCTTATTGCACAACATGTTCTTCATTTGATAGAATGCAGTTTTTGCTTGTCCTATTCAATTCTTTATCTCAGTGATGCATCTTCCATCTGATGTTATCCAATTACCTAGATATCTGAATTTCTGGACTCGCCCCAAAATAACGCCCTGTACTTTCACTGCACCGGTCTCCGTGGCGAACGAATTACGGCTGCGATTCGTGATCCCGTATACCCACATTCGAAACACAGCTGCGCGCGATTTGGTAGCAGACCGCGTTGCGTTGGTATTTTTACGATATGGTATGGGTGCCAGTTGTTCAGAAAGGAAACGTGGTTTAGAAAGCAGAGCACGCAGTTCTATGCGGCCGGTTTGGGAGGACTGATAAAACAATGGGATAATTGAATCAATGTTGGTGGATATTATGTTGAGAAATAAAGGGACAATGTATGTATAAAAATAAACTAGTTTCTTCTTCTTCTTCGTTCATCCGGAGTTTTTTTTTTCGGACGTGATTGCGTTGTGCCTGTTTACAGCAGAGCTGCGTTCTTGCGCCGTTAGGCCGACACATCCGACTTCTGCGGGCATTTGTTGACCGGGTTAACCTTCCCGGGATAAACTAGTTTAATGTTGTTATCATATTTAGTTATTTTTCTATAGCCATTTGTGACTAACTTATTGACTTCCCCTCGTGTGTGTGTGAGTGAGTGAGTGTGTGCGTGTGTGTGTGTGTGTGTGTGTACATACTGCCCTCCACTTCTGGAAGCAGATTTCCACCAAATATTAATGAATTAGAACTTTCAGTTTCATCATATTTGACCCTATTATATATGAACAAAATCACACACTTGTGATTGACAGAACCAGCGTTTTAGTTAAACACCAGACTTTCACATCGGTATACAGTACTCTACTTCTAGACACCATTAATGAGTGGCCATGGTAGTCCCGTGACAAATCGTACCATTGACGTGTTAGGATTTGACGTGTTAGGATTTGACGTGCTAGGATTTGACGTGTTAGACCTTCAAGTGATCTAGTCCACGACATATGAGATGAACCTTCGCAGCCTTTCCATCCAAGACAATTCTGAAAATATCCGGCGCCAATTTTAGGAAAGCTGGGTCGATCCCATAGCGGTGATGGTCGGTGAATAATCGTCATTATACTGGCGATTGAATCCAGCTCACTGTATCGGCGGGCAAGCTAACTCGGCTCCCACTGAATGGTACACCTCTAATGATCCCAAATGGAAAGTGGAAATTGGCAATTATTTCACATGATCCTGGGCATCGCATGTGAAGTTCTTTAGAACCTCTATACAATTTTACGTAACGCCACGGCCCGTGCCAGCAGGGTTGTGATCACACCACCTCCATGCTGACTGGGACCAACACTAAACACCCACTCCGCCTCACGGAGTGAAAAGAGACCCTTTACTGTCAACTGTTACTGTCTTTGTTAATACTGCCAGGTTTGGCATTGTCAAATTTAATGGCTGGCAAAATGTAAACCGCGCAGACAGGCGTTAATTCGTCTGGTTGCGTCACAGAACGGGACAATAGCCAACTCCTAAGAAAATGCGGGAAAGAAATGTCTAATGGATGTGGCTGAAATGAATACTGCGATACATAGCCTACCTCCTATGGGTAAAGTCCAACTCCCCAAGCATGGAGAACTATTGAACTTTCTAAGACATCAATTCAAATCGTCACTTTCCTGCTGGCTACAAAGCACTCCAGGAAAGTGAGGAATTCTAGGTGCTCTGGGCAAACTAACAACAGCTCAAATGGTGGGTCTCCCTTTCTGTGCGTGTGTGCCCGGATCCAGGGAAGTTTTTCGGAGAAAGAAGTCGCTCTGGGGCAAAACGCCGGGTCTGGTTTATGACGGCGGTCCGACCATTAACCGCCATTCAAGGGGCGGTAGCGGCGTAAACCTGTAACAAGCGAGACTGATGCAAACAAAAGATTTACCCTGGGGGGACCGCTGTGAAATGTGTGGGGACACACGTGTCTGGGTGGTTGTGGGGGGGGGGGGGGGGGGGGGGAATTGAGGGAGAGGGACGAGAACAAGGGAGGAGAGGGGTGTACTGCTCTACCCTCGTCAATATAATTCTAGTCAAGGTCACTCTTTTAAAATATACATTAAGTATCGCAACGGTTATGACATTGTGACCCATTAGTAGCCTTTGGGATTCTTGGGGTCCAACAGTAACCATTGGGATTCTTCTGGTCCAACAGTAACCACTGGGATTCTTGGGGTCCAAAAAGTAACCATTGGGATTCTTGGGGTCGAACAGTAACCATTGGGATTATTAGGGTCGAAAAGCAACAATTGTGATCCCTGGGGTCGAATAATAACCATTTGGATTCTTGGGAGTCCGAGAGATAGAACAAACGTGAGAGAGAAAGAGAGAGAGAAAGAGAGAGAGAGAGAGAGAGAGGGAGAGAGAGAGAAGGAAGGAAAAGAGAGAGAGAGAGAGAACGAAAGAGAGAGAGAACGAAAGTGTGTGTGTGTGTGTGTGTGTGTGAGAGAGAGAGAGAGAGAGAGAGAGAGAGAGAGAGAGAGAGAGAGAACGAAAGCTACAGAGAGGAGACGAGAGCGAGAAACACTGACAGACAGACGGACAAAGGAAAATTGAAACATGGCAACTTTCACAACACACGTATAGAGAGAGAGAGAGAGAGAGAGAGAGAGAGAGAGAGAGAGAGAGAGAGAGAGAGAGAGAGAGAGAGAGAGAGAGACCGTGGTAGAGGGGGGACCAGAGTGCCAAAAACAAAGACCACAGAGAGAACCTATCAATACCACAAAAAACACGGTTGTGAAAGAACGTGATCGAATATGCCGCCTAGCATGATAATGCTGCCCATAAACTTAACCAGACAAGCTTGGCACAAAACCAGTTAACTTCCTCTAAACACTCGTACTCCTCTATTGATCAGTCTCCTGGTCTTGCCTGGACCGTTGTCATACGTGGGTGACAACCAGACAACATCACAGATCTCTCTCTCTCTCTCTCTCTCTCTCTCTCTCTCTCTCTCTCTCTCTCTCTCTCTCTCTCTCTCTCTCTCTCTCTCTCTCTCTCTCCACGCACACACACGAACGTACTCATACCCACAAACACACACCATTGCTATTGCTATTGATGCTGAAAACTACGACTTTCATTTGCACCAGATGACCTGACTCAAGCCACACAAAACGCTTCTCAAGTTCTGATACCACAACTTTAAGTTCAAAATCTACACAAAATCTGCTCAGATTATGCTACTATCACGACTCAAAGTTCGACATCTACACAAAACGCTGCTCAAATTCTGCTACCACTACACTCATGCTTTGTGACTATTGTGATGATGCTGCACAGTTATCCTAATCTTGGGAGGCGACTGCGTCGTACAAGCGTCCTAGACCTTGTTTCCAACTAGCTGACACAGCCATAATTATCAAGAGCTCAGTTCACTGTTCCGAGAACTGCTGTGGCTGCTACTACTACTACTATTACTACTACTACTACTATTACTACTACTACTACTATTACTACTACTACTACTATTACTACTACTACTACTACTGGTGGTGATGGTTAGTAGTAGTAGCAGCAGCAGCAGCAGCAGCAGTAGTAGTAGTAGTAGTAGTAGTAGTAGTAGTAGTAGTAGTAGTAGTAGTAGTAGTAGTAGTAGTAATAGTAGTAGTACAAATGATGTTACTACTATTACTAGAACTATTAATAATGTTGTTGTGATTGTGACTACTACTGCTGCTGCTGCTACTATTACTACTACTGTTGATAATGATGATGATGCTGTGATTGTAATTGTTACTGCTGCTACTACTATTGATGATGAAATGTGATTGTAACTACTACCGTGTTTCCCCGAAAATAAGACCAGGTCTTTTATTAATTTTAGCTTTAAAAAATGCACTAGGGCTTATTTTTCGGGGAATGTCTTTTTTATTTTCAGATACAAAAATCTGCATTTACTCATGTACAAAAATTTTACA
>JACEFZ010026920.1:0-31132 GCA_014155875.1 Cepaea nemoralis | reverse complement strand
GGAAACCCTGATAGAAACTACTGTGGGTATTCAAGTGTTAGGAGTCTCCCATGTAGCAGTAACCAGCTGTGATATGTCAAGTGTTAGGAGTCTCAATGTAGCAGGAACCAGCTGTGATATGTCCAGAGTTATGAGTCTCATGATTGATTGATTGATTGATTGATTTAGGAACCGACATCACAGCATTCGGGGCATTCCCATAAGCGCTCCGTCCCCATCCTCAGCAGCCAGCGAAGAGTTCCAACACCAATAGTACCAGTAGCAATCTGATTATATGTCCGTCTCGCCTTTCCTCTGAGCGTCGAGCGTCGGCCAGATCCCCTCGTCACTCCTCGCTGTCTCATTCTTGCCAGACCATGGTGATCCATTTGCTCCTCCGAGGTGTACACGTGCTCCCACAAGGCCGCAACCACGTCTGCCTTGTCATGCATCAATACTCCACCAAGTTTTGCAGAGCCAGCCAATCTGTCCGCCTGTTCATTCCCCAGCACACCGGCATGCCCCGGAGAAAAGATCCAGGCGATGCTTGCCACCCGTGACCTCCGAAGCGAAGCAAGCCACTCTGCCCGAAGCTTGCCTGTCCTCACCTTCCTCAGCATGCTTTCTGAGTCAGTTACAATCACGATGTGTGTGTGTATCGTATTCTCCATCCAGCGGAAAGCTGCACTGACCGCCTCCACCTCCATTCTTAAGCTAGATGTTGTGGTATCATATGCCAGGCTCTCCTGCACCAAACGTCGACCATTAGCTTTTGCTAAGAACCCCCAGGCACTTCTCCTACCTCTCAACACCGACCCATCTGTGTAGATAATCACATCACCCGAGCGAGCATTATCCTGAATTAGTTGCTGGATTTCCACTTCCGTGGCCCCTGCTGGCCACTCCCTGCACTCCCGGCTCAATGTGATTATAACTCTGCACAAGTCTGACTGCTCCGCTGGCACTCTGACCCACTCCTCTCCTCGCCTAATGTTCTCCAAGAGGCACACCTGTCTGATCGTATCCTCCGCCTGAGCCATCCATGATTTCCCTCTTATCAGTCGCTGACCCTTAACGGCGTCCAGCGCCTCATGCAACGGGTGATCTGTGTCTGCAGCTACTCTGAGGTATGCCTTCGCCTGCATCACCTTGAGCCTACCAGCAACAGTCGGCAGACCAAGGATGTAACGCATACACACTACTGGGGTGTCTCTGGTGCATCCCAGAATGACTCGCATAGCTTCGTTCTGTATGCGCTCTAATTTCACCAGCTGACTCTTTGAGACAGTGAGCAGTCCTAGTCCATAATCAATCACTGAGAGGATCAAGTGCTGGTATAGTGTGAAAAGCATTCTCTGCTCTGTGTCCATTGCAGCCATAGTTTTAAGTGCATTGAGTCCCTTTTGAGACCTTGTCACAACCGTCTCCACATGGTCCTTGAAGGACAGGCTCCTGTCAAATGTGATTCCCAGATACTTCAGTTTGTTCTCTCTGTTGACGCTTCTACCATCTATCGTGAGGCTTGGGACATCAGCTCTCACAATCCTGTTGTCCAGAGAGCACCACAAAACAGCCGCCTTTTCCGGGTGGATGACAGCACTCATTTCATGTGCACCAGTCAATCACTTTATCTACTGTCGCCTGTAGCTCCTGGGCTGTTTGCTTCCCTATCTCTCCCCTGCCTATATGCAAGAATATCATCTGCAAATGTTAGTATCCTTCCAACCCCTGGTGCTTCTAGGTTTGCAATCTTGCTCGTATACACATTAAAGAGCACCGTTGAGATTGCAGATCCCTGTGGCAGTCCCGGGGTTAAAATATGTGGCTCTGAGGTCCACGCACCCAGACGGAGAGCAATCCGACGAGAGTTCAGGACGGCTGCTATCCAGTTCACCAACCAGGGATTGACTCCCTCCTCCATCAGTGCGGTCATCAAAACATCATATCTAACTCTATTGTACGCATCCCCGAGATCAAGCGCTGCCACCATCGTTTCCTGTCTACTTCTGGAACCCCATATAAACATCAAAGGCAAAAGTGGCTGCATTTGACCAGGTATCTTTTCCTGGCCTGTAGTTCCCCAGGCCTCTTGGAAGAAGCTTCCCCCTTTCCAAAAACTCTTGCAGCGTGACAGCGACTATCTTCTCTAGAACCTTCCCAAATGTATTTTGAAGGGTGATGATCCTAAAGCCGCTAAGCTTTGAATGATCCTTGAATGGTTTTGGGAGAGGGATGAGATAACTATGCACCCAATCCTGCGGTACTGATGCTGTCCTAATGCTCTGGTTAAAGCAGTCGGTCATCTCATTCAGGTCTGCGTCGCTCAAAGCCGTCATGTAGCCATACCTAATCCCATCTGGCCTTGGTGCTGTGTCTTTTGCCTTTTTCAGAATATTTGTTACATCTTCAACTCGTATAATATCTTCATAATGCATATTCTTCATGGTGCCAGATAATTCCTCTCTAACTGCATCCCTGGTGTCCGCATCATTATGATTGGTCTGCTCTAAAAATCTCTGGAGAAACGCCTCCCCTTTCTCTTTGTCTGTTGTCACGCGCACACCATCATCTCTATCAATTGTTCCCACTGTCATCGGTCGATCTTTTCTTTGCATTTGTCTGTGCAGTTTCCAGTATTTTCGCAGTGGTTTTTTTTTATCACCTCCAATCTCCTTCATGAAACATTCCCATTTTGCGTTTTTGGCCTCTGCAGCACAGCGCTTGAAAACCTCCACCTTGTCTTTCTTGACATTTTCCGCTGTGTCCACTTCCTCTCGTGAGCTTCGGGATGTCTGTGCGACAGGAGTCTCATATGTAGCAGTAACCAACTGTCGTATGTCCAGTGTTGGAAGCCTCACATTGTGCAGGCTTAGGTGGTCAGTCTGTAGCGAATGATGAGAGCTCATATCGAACCCTTGCCCAACCGCGCTCCTTCCATTGTCTGCCTAACTCCCTAACCGTTGCATCAACATGCCTGCTGTCTCTTTCTTATAGTTCTATAAAATTTGGTGGAACTGCGGTAAAGCTGTGAACGTTTAAACAATATATAATGACACAAAGTAGTGCAGCTTTACATAACAGAGTTAAGACACATACAGAACGTTGCGGCGGTTAGCCTTCATCAGCAAACAAACACATTCACAAACACAACATACAGTCAAGGAGAACTCCTGTGACTACATTAGAAGGTGATGACAGGGCGAGAGGAACAAATGCATGGAAAAATGGAAGCAATGAAGAGAAAATGAGAATTGACAAAATGTTAATTGAAAAGAATGTTAGTCGAAGAAAATGTTTAATAGAAAAACTGTTTATAGAGAAAAAAACTGTATACTCACCTCACGTACGGACCTGTGAGTGTCTACGGAAAACTTGGGTGTATTAGTATAAATAACGGTGCTGGATGTTACGGTACAGTGAGCACATAGAAAGAAGGAGGCGGGGTAGGAGGCGTGTAAAATTGACCACGACCCCATTGTGTTGTTGGTCTGGGTGGACTGGTGTGCAGGAACACGTGTACTTACATAGACACACTTCAACAGACAAAATGCTAGTGTGTGTGGACATGCAAGAAGAGAGAGAGGGAGAGAGAGAGAGAGAGAGAGAGAGAGAGAGAGAGAGAGAGGAGAGCGAGAGAGAGAGACAGACAGAGAGAGACCGAGAGAGACAGAGAGAGGAAAAGTGCCTGCGACCTACCACATGGGGTATATAATAACCTACGAAATAGTCAGTATGGTTGCTAGTCATACAACGCGCTTCAGGAGCCCCTCGCCCAGTCCTAGAGTTGTTGGGGTTGTGTAAGTTCCAACCACTGGCAATGCACGTGAAGAAGGTATGCACAGAGACGCCAGATGTAAGAGGAGAGAGAGAGGGAGAGAGAGAGTGAGAGAGAGAGAGCGCGAAAGGGGGGAGAGAGGGGGAGAGAGAGGGAGAAAGGGAGAGAGAGGGGAGAGGAAGAGAGAGAGGGAGAGAGGAGAGAGAGAGGGAGAGAGAGAGGGAGAGAGAGGGAGAGAGAGAGGGATGGAGAGAGGGGGGAAGGAGAGAGAGAGTGAGGGAGGGTGAGAGCGAGAGAGGGGGAGGGCAAGAGAGAGAGATCAAGGGAGGGAGAGAGAGCGCGAGAGGGAGTGAGAGAGAGAGCGAGAGAGAGGGAGTGAGAGAGGAGGAGAGAGAGCGAGAGAGGGGAGAGCGAGAGAGAGAGGGAGAGAGCGAGAGGGTGAAAGAGAGAGAGGGAGAGAGAGAGAAGAGAGAGAGAGAGAGAGAGAGAAGAGAGAGAGAGAGAGAGGAAAAGTGCCTGTGATATACCACATGAGGCGTGTGGGGCGCGTCGGTCCACGTGCACGACGCTTCCCTCGCACTGTATCCTATGAAATAGTCAGTATGGTTGATTATTGCACAGTACACTCCAGGAGCCTCTCGCCCAGTGTTTGAGTTGCTGGGGCTGTGTGAGATATAACCACTGGTAATACAAGTGAAGTGGGTGCGCACAGAGAAGCAAGATGCAAGGAGAGAGAGAGAGAGAAAGAGAGAGAGAGAGAGAGAGAGAGAGAGAGAGAGAGAGAGAGAGAGGAGAAGTGCCTGTGATATACCACATGAGGCATGTGGGGCGTGTCAGTCTACACGTACGACGTGTTCCCTCGTACTGTCCCCTATGACACACTTCAACAGACAAAATGCTAGTGCATGTGGACATGCAAGAAGAGAGAGAGGGAGAGAGAGAGAGAGAGAGGAGAGCGAGAGAGGGACAGACAGAGAGAGACAGAGAGAGGAAAAGTGCCTGCGACCTACCACATGGGGTATATAATAACCTACGAAATAGTCAGTATGGTTGCTAGTCATACAACGCGCTTCAGGAGCCCCTCGCCCAGTCCTAGAGTTGTTGGGGTTGTGTAAGTTCCAACCACTGGCAATGCACGTGAAGAAGGTATGCACAGAGAAGCCAGATCGCTCTCCCCTCTCTCACTCTCTCTCCTCCTCTCTCACTCCCTCTCTCTCGCTCTCTCTCTCACTCCCTCTCGCGCTCTCTCTCCCTCCCTTGATCTCTCTCTCTTGCCCTCCCCCTCTCTCGCTCTCACCCTCCCTCACTCTCTCTCTCCTTCCCCCCTCTCTCCATCCCTCTCTCTCTCCCTCTCTCTCCCTCTCTCTCTCCCTCTCTCTCCCTCTCTCTCTCCCTCTCTCTCCCTCTCTCTCTTCCTCTCCTCCTCTCTCTCCCTTTCTCCCTCTCTCTCCCCCTCTCTCCCCCCTTTCGCGCTCTCTCTCTCTCACTCTCTCTCTCCCTCTCTCTCTCCTCTTACATCTGGCGTCTCTGTGCATACCTTCTTCACGTGCATTGCCAGTGGTTGGAACTTACACAACCCCAACAACTCTAGGACTGGGCGAGGGGCTCCTGAAGCGCGTTGTATGACTAGCAACCATACTGACTATTTCGTAGGTTATTATATACCCCATGTGGTAGGTCGCAGGCACTTTTCCTCTCTCTGTCTCTCTCGGTCTCTCTCTGTCTGTCTCTCTCTCTCGCTCTCCTCTCTCTCTCTCTCTCTCTCTCTCTCTCTCTCTCTCTCTCCCTCTCTCTCTTCTTGCATGTCCACACACACTAGCATTTTGTCTGTTGAAGTGTGTCTATGTAAGTACACGTGTTCCTGCACACCAGTCCACCCAGACCAACAACACAATGGGGTCGTGGTCAATTTTACACGCCTCCTACCCCGCCTCCTTCTTTCTATGTGCTCACTGTACCGTAACATCCAGCACCGTTATTTATACTAATACACCCAAGTTTTCCGTAGACACTCACAGGTCCGTACGTGAGGTGAGTATACAGTTTTTTTCTCTATAACCAGTTTTTCTATTAAACATTTTCTTCGACTAACATTCTTTTCAATTAACATTTTGTCAATTCTCATTTTCTCTTCATTGCTTCCATTTTTCCATGCATTTGTTCCTCTCGCCCTGTCATCACCTTCTAATGTAGTCACAGGAGTTCTCCTTGACTGTATGTTGTGTTTGTGAATGTGTTTGTTTGCTGATGAAGGCTAACCGCCGCAACGTTCTGTATGTGTCTTAACTCTGTTATGTAAAGCTGCACTACTTTGTGTCATTATATATTGTTATAGTTCTATAGAACGTTCTATTTTTATAAGCCTCTTCCAGGCATTTATTAATTTAAATTAATAAGCCTCTTCCAGGTTATTAATTGCTCTGGCAGTCCGAGGCTACCGCAACATGCGCTTCACCATAAGAATTTAAAACATACATCAGTTACAACCAGAGTCTTGCCTGTTCCAGATGACTGACGTTAAAACATACATCAGTTACAACCAGAGTCTTACCGGTTCCAGATGACTTGACAATGTTGGATCCAAGAAACCAAACCCACTGGACCCAACCATTATACACAGCATGGTCACCCACACCATGGAACTCTTCAGTAAAGAGAAAACATTTCCATCCTGCTTTTGTGCCGTGTCTGTGAAGGAAGAAACATGGCAGAATTTTTGAGTTAGGAGAAACAGTGGAATGGAGACATACACATGAGTTAGTCGTTGGTTGCTGTTCCATCTTCACGGCAAAGTGTCACCCAATAATGTTCCGTTCCAGTGCCAGTGAATATCACATAGAGTGCTCCTCACTATCTCATGTGAAAAGTGGAACAGGCAGCAGTCCCAAGAAACCAACAGTACACACAGGCATACATGTATATGGCCGCTGCTAGAATGCCAACCCAGCAGTCCACCACTAAAACTACAATTCATCGTCGATGGAAGTGGCAGTATATAGAAAACCAGCGATTACACACACACATATTACAGCATAAGGCAAGACCAGCTGGTTCAGCAACCGACCGGGCGCCATATTTCTGAACATGTAGTTCAAAATACAAACAACTGCGGAAAGATATAAAAACATCCACATGAAATCCACAGCTCACAGTGTCACTCCATGTACTTAACTCAGTATCTGGGTGAAGGAATCATGTATTAAATGTCCATCATAAGTAAAATGCATAAGCAAACCATAGCCAGCAGCAAACATACTCCAGAGGCCCAATAGCTCAACAGCCTATCCGTCATATGGACTGGAAGTAGAAACACCTAACAATACTGAAGTCTACCATTACTGATACCATGAAGCACCTGATAAGGGGGCAGAGATCTAATTCATGCTGTGTTTGCCTACAGAATAGTATGTAACAATCATCCAAACAGAAACTAATCACTACATACGCCACAGTATGGACCGTGCATGTATCTAACCATAAACTCACACATAAGCTTGTCCTATAGCTGAAACCTGTCATTGGTATGCGAAGTGCTAACACCCTTACATGTCCTAGGTGTGTATGCATGGAGGAATGGCCACATACTCCATGGTAGCCGGTAGTGCAAGCATGGAGGAATGGCCACATACTCCATGGTAGCAGATAGTGCATGTACGGAGGGATGGCCACATACTCCATGGTAGCAGATAGTGCATGTACGGAGGGATGGCCACATACTCCATGGTAGCAGATAGTGCATGTACGGAGGAATGGCCACGTACTCCATGGTAGCCGGTAGTGCATGTACGGAGGAATGGCCACATACTCCATGGTAGCAGATAGTGCATGTACGGAGGAATGGCCACGTACTCCATGGTAGCCGGTAGTGCATGTACGGAGGAATGGCCACGTACTCCATGGTAGCCGGTAGTGCATGTACGGAGGAATGGCCACGTACTCCATGGTAGCCGGTAGTGCATGTACGGAGGAATGGCCACGTACTCCATGGTAGCAGATAGTGCATGTACGGAGGAATGGCCACGTACTCCATGGTAGCCGGTAGTGCATGTACGGAGGAATGGCCACGTACTCTATGGTAGCCGGTAGTGCAAGCATGGAGGAATGGCCACATACTCCATGGTAGCAGATAATGCAAGCATCTTTTTATTATGTTCTGTATCCCCCATTGTGGCATAAGCCCTCAACCAAACAACGCCCAGTCATCTTGTATTTTGCTATCTCCCTCAGCTCCCTTCTTGTCTTCCCAGTATTAGTCATCTCTGTCTGTAGTTCTCTTCTCCGGTTGATTTGAGGCCTCATGCTTTTTCATGTGCCTTATGGATTCCAGATAAAGAGAGTGTCTTGTTATATTGACTTCAGGTTAATTTTATCCAGCAGAAGCGCCTTTTTCTCACCGCGTTAGTTCTCTCAACGAGCTCTACGTTGGTGGTTCTGCTATACTATTTTACGACTTTCTCCTTAACCCCGTATATTCACGTGAGGAACACAGGTGCGCGAGAATCGGCAGCGGATCGCGTTGCATTGGTTACTTACGGGGTATTGAGCCGGTCGCGCAGAAAGCAATGGCAAACTACTGAACGTAATTTTGCCAAGAACATCAACAACATATGAAAAATGCTGGTGTTGACGGCAATGTCATGTAAGGAATATGCAACTTTAAGAAAGTGCATAAAGTAGCTTTAAAGTCCACAGGGTCGACTTTATTGCACCGGGTGTTTATCACATCAGGCCCAGTCTTTTTCCCGTAGTGAACTGCCGGAAGCGTCGCACAAAGCACGGACTCCGTAAATCCATCGACGACCCTCAGGAGTCTCCGAATAAATGCATTCATACCACAGCTCATGATGTGCGCACGTGAAAGCAACAAAACTTGGGATAAAAACTATTCACTGATTACTCAACTGAAACCCTATAAAACAATTCAATTCATTTTCAAACATACACCGGGACTCAGAGGTGTTTCCAAGGCACCAGGGCCGGGTTATATACAGGCCAAGACCTATTGACGCGTCCTCGTCAAGCGTCCTGGGCAACAGGCCCCTCTGGGGTCCTGGCTAAAGTCAGTAGGATCGCCGATTCCTCCGAAGTCGGAGAGTGTCTGCCTGCACGGCGAGGAACCATCAGTCTGCACACCAATAAGCCAGACATGGGACAACGGATACTCACGCAAAACTCAGGTTCTGTATGACATCACACTGATGTTGGACAACAGGATGTCTTCATCCGACATACAGGACTTCGCATTGGAGCTCAAGCCAACGAAAACAAGCAAGCAAGCATTTTCAAACAAACATATATGACGTCTCTATCGATACATTTAAAGAGCATTGCTATTGACTGACTGCATGGGAAAGTCAAAGTTAGGTTGCCAGACATCTAAACGTGCATGAGAGTACCGTCAGTCGGCTTTGGCACCGGCTCCAAGCCTCTAACTCAGTTGAAGACCTGAGAGACAAGCTAATCTCAGTGATACCTGATGATATGGCTATATTTTTGATAGAAAATAACTGTAATACCGTATAAGAGATGGAGTCCAAAGGCGAGGCATATTACAACGCCCACAGGAAAATATTTGCTGAATGCGCTCAGTCCGATTTAGTGATAGTGATTTAGTCTGCCAGATTCTCTCAGTAGAAAGGTAGCAATAGCCAAGCAAGACAACAACTATATGCCATCAGATTTCATATCATCCATGTTACAAGGTAGGTTTAGTCCACAGGCAAATCCGTATACTGCAAGAAAAGGTACTATTATTGTCTGTAGATTGTGCAAAAATTCACACAGATCACTCTAGATGTGTGATACAAGCCACGCGAAGTATTAATCTTATCTTAACCTGTCGTTAAAAAGAATTAACAGATATAAAAGAGGCGTTCATTTGAAATCCGTTCGTGCCGCACTGCGCGTAATTGCGTACGTTGAACATGATCATTTCATAGTCATGTGATAAGTACTGACCAATGAATAAAAGAGCACATGCTTATCGTCCCATGATGCATAGGTTCTGTTTCTGACCGTTGAGAAAACGGCCGGATTGATCCAAAATCCGCCCAAAGAAGCTCAAAGAGCGGTGATTCAGTTTCTTTCATTTGAAGGATGTCGACTAGTGACAATTCATCGAAGAATGCAGACAGTGTATGGTAACAAATGTGTGTCGAAGAAAACGAAGACAACAGTGACAGACTGGGCAAGAATGTTTCGGAAAGGACGTCAGTTCATGACAGATCTTCGACGGCCGGGTCGTCCAACAGAAAAAAAAAAAGCATTGCCAAAATTGATGCAGCAGTACAGATGAACCTTTGCCAAGAATACGTTCGCTAGCGAAAGAATTTGATGTGTCAATTGGGACAATTAAAAAGGTCGTTCGTGAGAAACTGCAATATCGGAAGGTGTGTTCACAGTAGGTACCATGGATGTTGACCGACCACCAAAAAGAAGAACGCATGGGATGGTGTTTGAACCACTTGCTGCGTTACAGAGAGGAGGGTGATGCATTTCTCTTCAGCATAGTGCAGGCGATGAATCATGGTGTCACCACTTTGAGCTGAGGAGCAAAAGAGAGAGCATGCAATGGAAACATGCTGGATCACCAAAAGCCAAAAAATGTAAGTTACAGGTTTCCGCTGGTGAGGTTATGCTGAGCGCATTTTTTAACCATGAAGATCAATTGCTGGCCGCCTTTAAAGAACGTTGTGTCAGCATCAACTCTACCCACTACTTGCAAACACTAGACAAGCTGCAAAAAGACATTACAAATAAACAACCCGGCATGCTTTCTCGCGGTGTGATTTTGTTGCACGATAATGCTCGTCCGCATGTCGCAAAGATTGTGCAGGAAGCATTAGCGAGGAAGAAGTGGGAAATTCTGCAACACGCAGCCTGTAGTCCTGATTTGTCACCATGTGATTTTCATTTGTTCTGACCTCTAAAAAAAAGCTCTCAAGGGGCAACGATTTCATACAGATGCAGTCGTCATGAACGCGGTATACACTTGGTTCAGTGAGCAAAAGAATCCTTTTTTGCGGACAGCATTCGCGCCTACCTAAGCTATGGGATTCTTGCCTGAATGCCTATGGCGACTTCTTCTGACCAACCCATGGTGCATAATTCATTTAAAATGAATGCTTTGTTTAATTCTACCACACCTGTTAATGTTTCTTTCATGCTTTTGTAATAAAGCCAGTGGAACGGGTGTCAAATGAACGTCCCTAATATTTTCCATGTATTACATAAACATGTCATATAACTTAAGTCACAGAGAAAAATTTGCATTGAATACCATCAACACATTTTCCAACTTCATGTACAAATATCACTATTGGATCGAAAGATTTGCTTTTCTTTCTTTTGCTTATGTGATTGCACAACATTTCAATTTATCTTTTTGTGAACTATTTTAATACTATCAATTAAATACTATGATAACATGTGGTGAATATCAATTCATTTAAACTATTTTATTAACCGTAATAACTGAACTTAGAAAGCAGGTGCAATGAGAAGTCAATAAATAATTGACAAATAACATAAAAGTGATAACAAATGTTATTATGGTATACTACGATAATATTAAGAACCTCATTGATAAAGTAAAACAATTAAAACACTATGACAAGACATAAGAAATAAAAGAAATATTACTAATAAAATAATCGAACAAACAAAAACAAAAACAAGTTTTGACATATTTTTGACATGCTATAGAAGTAAACAAAGATCTATATCTTTGCTTTATTGACTACACAAAAACTTTCGATAAAGTGAGACATGTCGACATGATGAGGATGCTTAAAAATCTACAAATTGATGGAAAAGACCTTAGACTTGTAAAAAAAACATATATTGGAAACAACACGCTGTCATCAGAATTGATAACAATGTAGGGCTCAATATGAGCCTATTAAAAGAGGTGTGAGATAGGGATGTGTAATGTCTCCAGATCTTTTTTGCGTGTACAGTGAAAATGTTTTCAGAAATATAGAAGATATGGAAGTAATCAACATTGGGGGAAATACATCAATAACATTAGATATGCAGATGATACAGTCTTGATTGCAGACAATGAACAGGACCTGCAAAATTTAGTAGATGCGGTTGTTGTACACAGTGAACAACTAAGGTTAGAACTGAATATTAAGAAGACACAGATTATGGTCGTCAGTGGGAAGAAGGAAATACCAGAATGTGATATACGAGTAAATGGGCATATTCTTAAGCAAGTGAATCGGTACAATTATCTCGGCACAGTCATAACATCTGATGGGAGATGCCTTGAAGAGATTAGAACAAGAATTGCCATTGCGAAGGTAGCCTTTTGCAAGATGAAAAACATACTGACCAATAAAAAGATATCAAATGAAACGAGAAAAACAGTGTTGAAGTGTTGCATAGAACATATACTTTTGTATGGGTGTGAAGCGTGGACAATTAACAGACAAGCTGAAAAACAGCTGATGGCTCTGGAAATGTGGTTTCTCAGGAAAATTCAAAGAACACCATGGACAGACAGAAAAACCAATGAACAAGTCCTTCAAGAAACAAATGAAGATCGTAAACTGATTAGAGATATTAGACGCAGACAGTCAAAATTTTTTGGGCATGTTATGAGAAGAAATGAATTGAGGAACTTGGTGACGACTGGCAAGTTCGAAGGCAAGAGACCTAGGGGAAGACCACGAAGTAAATAATTGGATGGCTTGGCCACGTGGTAGACAGTCGAGACAGGAAGACAGAGCTGATCCACGACTCTGGTGATCGAGTGAGATGGCAGAACATGACCGCCCACGCTTATCGGCATGGCACATGATGGATGGAGACATAAGCTGTCTAAGAAAAGCGAACTTAATGAGTAGAGAAATCAATATACGTGTATTACTTTAATATAATGACAGCAAACTAAACCACATAAAGGGATAATAATTAGACTGTATAAGACAGTAGAATTAAAATAAAGGACAAACACGCTAGATGGTATTCATAGACATTACTTAACTACTAACTATTCATAAAACGATATTATATAAATTCTGAGAAGCATAACAAGAGAAGGTCCACCAGAGAGATGAATGGAGACGGATTGTATCTGCAGCAAAGAACCTCAATGGCTCGGAACGCTGAAGAAGAAGAAGAAGAAGAGATAACTACTCAAAACCCCAAAAGAGTGTTGCAAAAGGATCAGTCATATTGTGATGAACATAGAGGGGACAATTACTTCAGAAGTATTATTGGTCATGTTCTAAGAAAAGAAATACACCCCACACACAATAGAGTGAATTCACGACTATGGTTTTCCGAGTGCACACTCACATTCTCCCAGAGTGTAATGGCTTGCAGCAGGGTGCAAGGTTTCTCATGCGAGAGCATGCAGGTAAGGAAGTGCCTGAGGATGTCCGCAGAGGCATTGGAGCTTGCCAAGGTGCGAAATGCTGGAACATAGGCGAATTAACAGATGCCTAGGGATATTAGTTATAACTTCTCGCCTCCTGTCCCATTCGCTACCATGGTTACTTCTCTCTCGGCTTCGTTGTCCACACCAAGAGACAGGCTCTTTTACTTGAGTATTCATCGTCGCTTTGCTGATAATTATCCAATACCTTATCTTGCTAATTGTAAACTCAGCTTACGATTGAATACAACTCTGCACTCAAACACAGATGTGACTCGGACACGGGTGTATGTTTTCATCTATAATCAACACTCTAGCGTAGACATCATCATAGTCACATATGCTACAATACACAATATATAACACTGCTAAACAATTACTAAAATGGCGGCGTTGTTAAGGCACAGCCATCTTCTCTACGTGGTGCGTCCGCAAGGAACGACGTCCACGGCTAGAATGCCTTGTCACCTTCGCGATCACGTGGGCTCGCTCCGGTGGCAATCTCGGCGTGCCAGTTCATGACCTAAAGTCACGCGTGTCACGTCCTTTCGTGTAACACTCTTTCCCTATGCCATGAGGTAGACTTCACGACATGGCAGAGCTCAAGGCAGTTAGATGTCACCTGTCCGGTGTAAGGGTTGAACCTCTAACATCTGCATCAGCACAAAGGATATTTATGAACAAATGTTGTCAATGAACAAATGATGTCAGCACTACGAATACACTGGAGGCTGAATCTACACGACATCCAAGTAGAATGGATTGGAAGTATCGTGTCGACTATAAAACGTATATATTTAGTGATGTAATTGGTATATCCATTTTATACTTGTAATTGTAATGTGACAATTTATACAGATTATTATGACCCAGACGCAGGTTCACATGGCCGAGTGGGTACCAACATTTGTTCATAAATATCCTTTGTGCTGATGCCGATGGTAGCGGTTCAACCCTTACACCGTACAGCTGGACTAAAATGTTGACCTAACGTCCGTGACTTGGAAACGTAAATTACAAGTACTTCTGAAGTCGGAGTGGGTTCGCCTGATGGTGAGGGACATTGTTAATACGGAAAGCTAATGCACATGCAAAATTCAGCTCATCGCTAGTGTAAATAGTGTGGATGGACAACGCTTGAATTCAAAGAGAGCGAGCGCACAAAACACTTATGACCAGACTGAACTTCTTTTGTCTCATGTCAAGAGATAAGATCTCGTCTAGACTGACAAAATGTGTAAACACATTTTGAAATGAGGGGACACAATGCCATGATACAAAATAAGGTTGTAACAGAGTTAATGCAGGTAGGGACAGGAGGTAAACAAACCATGACAAGATAGAGTTAAAGAAAACAAGGGTCAGTAGGTAAGAATCGATTACAACTCATGACAGGCAGAGAGCACGATTAGTACGACTAACAGTCAGAAAACACAACGCGGGGATTTGATCACGTGATAACATGCAACGTGAGACAGTCATGAACCTTAAATGGCATTCGGACAGAGGGCAGCAGATGTATGTACACCTCTATTATACAACTGAAGATAGAAGATCCAAATCCAGTGACTGATTCCATGTGTTGATAGCCAAGTGTATAGAGGCCACGAACAAAGATTACAGAATTTTCGGCCTTCTAGAATTTCTATTGAAGTGCCTCTAACTTATAATTGTAACGTTAAAGCAACCATATTTTGAACGGTTAGCCTAGCATGTTTTGTGTCAGGAAATTCGTACAATATGGAGTCTGTAAGTAGGGGTATTTACTATCAGTTATCACAGTGTTCACTGATTCAAATATGATAGCGTCCATGCTGCCAGCTGTGACGCTAGAATAGGTACTTCGGGGGCAGACTGCTTGTAGTTTGATATCTGACAGGGTAACGCGTTAAGCGGGATGAGCCCCTGGTCAACTGCGGAGCTGTACTCTGAGATGTACTAACTAAAAATTAGATCTCCCTGAAACGAATGTGTTCAACGCCTAAGACAATGTCTAATGTTGGACAACGAGTATGTTAGACAATAAGTATGAATGAACCACCCCAAGAACATGGCACATCCCAGAACGTAATGTACCCATAAACTTGGCCTAGTATGTTTACACTCCAGCTGCACAGATATTCCTCCGGGAAATCTTACCACACTTGTAATTAACCCTGGTTCATCCCAGTGTGTGATGGAATGCAGCGAGAGGTTGACCTCAGTTGTCCTCAATACTATAGTTGTGAGAATTGTACTGGCGACCGATCACCCAAGAAAATGCATTGAGGTGACTTGCTATGTTACATGACATGAAAAAATCTTTACCAACTGAAGACATGGCATGACAAAATGTTGACCAACTGAAGACATGACATGACAAACTGTTTTCCAAACACAGACATAACATGACAAAATGGTTACCAACTGCTCACATGACATAAGAAAATGTTTACCAAATGATGACATGGCACAGTATTTACAAAGTTGTGACATGACAAAATATTTACGAACTGATGACATGACAAATGATGTCTGAGGAAAATGCAAAGAATACCATGGACAGACAGAAAAACCAATGTACAAACCCTTCAAGAAACAAATGAAGATCGTAAACTGATTAGAGTCATTAGACGTAGGCAGTCAAAATTTGTTGGGCATGTTATGAGAAGAAATGAACTTGAGAACTTGCTGACAACTGGCAAGATCGAAGGGAGGAGACCAACGGGAAGACCGAGATGCAAATTCCTGGATGGCTTGGCCTTGTGGCATGGTCGAAACAGGAACACGGAGCTGATCCACGACTCTGGTGATCGAGTGAGATGGCAATACATGACGGCCCACGCTTACAGGCATGGCTCATGGTAGATGAATGGACATGACAAAATGTTTACCAACTGCTGGCAGACTTATGTTGCCCTGACATACCTGAAGGTGGCGGTAGGCAGGTAACTGTGGCCAACCCATTGAGTATCATGACTGCACCAACTACCCAAAATGGCAACCCAAATCCTCCAGCCTGAAAGTACATTGTGCATTTCCAGCATTTACAATGACATTTCCAGCATTTACAATGACATTTCCAGCATTTACAATGACACTTCCAGAATTTACTATGACATTTCCAGCATTTACGATGTCATTTCCAGCAGTTAAAATGACATTTCCAGCAGTTGCAATGACTTTCCCAGCAGTTAAAATGACATTTATAGAATACAGTAAGACATTTCCGGCACGCACAATGACATACCCAGCATACACTACGGCATGTCCAGCATTTTCTATGACATTTCCAGTATTCACCAAATCATTTCCAATATTTACTATGTCACTTCCAACATTTACTGTGAATGCCCAATATCTACCATGACATGTCCAACATTTACTGTGTTATGTCCAACATTTACTATACCATATCCAACAATTTCTAGGACATGCCCAACATCTACTATGATATATCCAACATTTACTATTTGTTGTGTGTGCTTGCTGGCTTTTAACTCAAGTGTAGTCCACACACACAACTTCTAGCAGTGCTGGACTGAATTTTGTGTGTGGATTAGCTTTCCCCTATTAACAGTATCCCTCGCCAACAGGCGAACCCACTCCGACTTCAGAGGTGCATGTACTTTACGTCCCAAGTCAAGAACGATAGGTCAACTGTCCGGTGTAAGGATTGAACCCGTTACCTCGGCATCAGCATACCAGATGTTTAATAACTCGCGTTCTTATCCATTCGGCAAAGCTAACATACAACATTTACTATGACATGTCTAGCATTTAATATTTCATGTCCAACATTCACTATGACATGTCCAACATTTACTATGATACGTACAACATTTCTATTACATTTCAAACATTTACTATGACGTGAACAACAATTACTATGACATTTACAACATTTACTATGGCATGTCCAACATTTAATATGACTTGTCCAACATTTACTATGGCATGTCCAACATTTAGTATGACTTGTCCAACATTTATTATGGCATGTCCAACATTTACTATGACATGTGCAACATTTACTATGACATGTCCAACATTTAATATGACATGTCCAACATTTACTATGGCTTGTCCAACATTTACTATGACATTTACAACATTTATTATAGCATGTCCAACATTTAATATGACTTGTCCAACATTTTCTCTTTAAAAAAAAGTCGCTTAAAGGTCGACAGGTCGACTTCATTGCACCGGGTTTTATCCCATATGGCTCGGTCTCTTTCCGCAGCACTGAAAGCGTCGCACAAAGCACGAACTCCGTAGCTTTTAGCGACGACCCACAAGAGTCTCTGAAACATTTAACTCGTAAACCGAAGGACGCGGCCCGGAATCGAACCCACGACCGTCGGAACACGAGTCAAACGGCTTGACCACTTCGCCACAGAGACTCCCAAACATTTTCTATGCCGTGTCCATTTCCTTGGTATCTAGAGAAAGTAAGGGAACTGTGTACACGGCTTAAGGTGCTGCACCTATACAGTATTAGAACAAGCGGCAATCGCTAGGAGATGTGACCATGATGTGACCATTATGTGACCATTATGTGACCATTATGTGACCATGTATCAAATCCGCTGCCTAGAATTACCAAGACAATTTCTCGTTCCCTGTTAGTCCGGGTTGACTGGGATGTCCAAGCTTTGCCTTGATCGGGATTCAGACCCATTGCCAACGAGCCCTTTCTGACGTAACTAGGGGTATTGAGATGCGGCTACGTTGACACTCTTTATGAATTACACACTGATACACCGTGAACACAACTCGTCACCACCGAGTGATAGAATGGCATCATGTATTGTTTCTATGCGACACAATCACTGGGATATTCAAAGTTACATGTACACTCACGACATTTGTTTACACACTGATTGTAGTACGTCCTGCTATCCAGGCTATCTAGTCAACTACAATGATCTACACACACATTCTACCCTACTTACAGTCCTGTTACACATGGTCGCATGGCGCCTACATTCACAGGCCGGCAACCTCTGCCCACGGCACACGACTCGACTCCGTGCTGTAACATGTCCACCCGCCTGGTCGCGGCAACACTATTCTCATCAATCGGTCCACGCTTGAAATATCTAGCGTACACTCATTTACTGGCCGTCGACGATTCTCGGCGTTTCATCGCCACAAGGAATATTCAGTTCTCAGCCGACACACTTCTCTGCTTTCGTGATCTGTCTGTCATGGCTTCCCAACCCCGACTGACTCCCTTTGTCCGTTCGCCCTGCTCGACCCTCCTAATCACGTGGCCTCCTCCTCGCAATTCTATTGGCCACTATCTTTAGCCCGTTACCGGTGTCTTTTCCCTTATCACTCTCCGTACTTATTTATCACTATTACTGTTTCAACAATCTATGTTGCTGTTAACCAGGTCTTAAGTAATCTGACTCATGGCATATGCCCCCCGCAATTTCAAAAATGTTCTACATTTTTGGGTTCTTCCTTATCTCTACACTTGACATGAGTCAGCTTGGTCGCACATGCCTGTCCCCTGGTCGCACATATCTGTCTACTGCCTCATGCCTTTGAGCTTGCTTCTCAGTTCCCTTTAACTTCACTCTGTGTTACGTTGATATTCTGCCATACCTTCACACAAATTATAATGTCGGACACGAATATCCGTCTATTCCCAAATAGACCTCGTGTGGCCTCAACCCCCTTTGTTTTCGGCAAGTTGAGGACCAACCTACTATGAGTCCCAATGTCCCACCCCGGACATTCCCATAAGGTTCCTCATTTATACCTCGGTACAAGCAACTGACACCCTCCCCAGCCCTTAAGCCCTGGGTGCAGGAACGTGTGTATTGCAGACATATCAATTTCACCCATATTTTGTTGAAGCTCTATTTTGCTCCTGAGTAGACTATGCTACGACTGTGGATCTCTTTGGTGCGAGTACCTATGACTCTTGTATATGTCTTGTCAACGTGTGTGCGTGGTTGGCTGCCATTAGTTACTTGTGCTCTGTGGCTATCTCTTCCCTTTATTTGCCTTCTGTTTATCCCTGGTGTTCTTGCTACTAACTTTTTCCTTGTCGTGTTCCTAATACCATGACCCTTATATACCTTGATATACATCTACTACCATGCCAAAGTACTACATGTTAACATATTATATGTACAAAGTATTACCACTTGGTACTATTATCAATGGTACTGCTAATAATCCTACTACACTATCCTTGTATCCTTTCCTTCAATTTCACTTGCACTCTGTTCTCTCTCTCTCATTTCCTCTCTTCATCCTTTCATCGTTTGTCTTTCTCTCTCTCTCTTTTTTTTTTTTTTTTTTTTTTTATTTTTTTTTTATTTTTTTAATAGTGTTTAATTTTTTTATTCTGTACTCTGTCTTACAACACGCATACTCGAACCTCAAATGTTCCGTCTATGCCTGTACGCTTCCTGTATACCGGTGTGCAAGTATCCCAGTTGTGTTCAAATTGATTCTCATTCGCACAAATTCCTACTCTCAGTCTTCTCGTCCCCTTTCTCTCACTTCACTGTCACTCAACCTATTCTTATGTTATGTATATGTTACCACCATCAGCTAAATTTCTCCTACCTATTGTACATGTTTGTCTCTCCAATATACAATATTGTCACAAAACCTGAATAATATATACAATTGGACTCACATGTAATATTGCAAGCACTGTTCAAACTTTCACTCGCCCATCATTATCATCTCTGTGACAATATGTATTAATGGTAGTAATGTCTCATTTACCTTCTTCTTCTTTTCCTTTTATGTTATGGGTGTCATCTGTGATGCATCGTGGTTTTAGACCCACTGTCAACCTTCCTGCTCTAGTAGATGTCGATTCTTCTTTTTTCCCTTTGCGATCATTTATCAGTTTCTACCGACATTCATTTTATACGTTGTGTTACAATCAGGTAATAGTACAATCAATATTGTTACAATTACTATTACCATTACATGCATATTGATTACAAATATACATGGCATGATGATCATGATCATAAGAATGTACTGATGTCTATGTATGTAATTACAGCCATTAAAATGATATTTATCTCTATCTATGTGTATTATGAGTTTTGTTTATTGAATGATAGTGAATGTTACTAACTATTACTCCATTGGTTGGTTGTGGCTGGTATCTGTCTTCGCTGACTGTATCTTCTACCCATCAGATTCCCAATCTTCACTTGTGTCTGTCTGTCTCAGCCTCTTCAGTCAGCTAATGAGGTAGCATCTTTGAGGTACCTTTGACACTATCTCTTCTGCTCAGTCATTTACACCACTTAACTATCTGAAATCAATAACAGCCTTGGGTGTATATATATCCATACATACATATGCATATTTACATTCACAATTGCATATTATGTTACCGCAATCATATCACATTTCCTACATTGACATGTTATCATGGTCAGTACCACAACGTGCTAACCACTGGACCAGTCACCTTGTATGAACGCATGGTTTCCTAGATGATAGTCTTACCGTATGCCCCATTGTACTATCGGGATTTGGTCCCTAATCTGCCTAGATCATTTTGTCATATAGTCGGTGTAACGTTTCTTAGGCCATGTTATTGCTAGCATTCACAGACTTCATCTATATATTTTAACTGCACCATTACATATCTTTATTGTTTTTACCTCTGATGACTTTACCGTATCATCATGTCACTGCAATCAACATTATACTTATCAATGCATTAATTTTACTACAACAATTATATCTACTCCAATCATATACATATATCCTTTATACACTCTATACAGTATCTACAATATACATATCACAAGATAAGAGTGTTTCACGTTGGTATATGTGATGTTATCTTGTCAGTGGCACTGATGATGTGTTACTATTTTTAAACCTAAAATTTCTGTTTGATGTTATTGTTTTTTCCACTGTCTGCTGAAACAAGTCAGTATATGTTGTAACGAGCATCTGATGTGTCTTGAATGGTGGCGTACTGTCAGATGTTAGTATTAAGCTTTCTGTGTATTCCGACGTACAATCTTGTTTTTCAAGTATATGTTTTATTCTTGCAGTTACTGTTTTCAACATGTGATGCAGTGTCTGGTTTTCTATAACAATAGTAGTCATCCACATGTTGAATGTTACCAACAGTCTGATAAACTTTGCCAATGTATCGCAAGATTGCTCTTCTATTAAGTCATCCCTTGTTGGTGTGACTGTTGGCTGTTCATGTGTCAGTGGTCTATCTGTCTCTTTGTCAGTAACTTTTTCTCTGTGGTTAGTTACTGATTGCCTGTCATCTTGTTGACAGTTTTTCTCACAAGTATTTTCTATCTGTTGTTTGTTGCTTTTCTCTATCTGTATGTCTGAGGCTCTTACATCTGTTCGTTTGCACAATTTACATGATCGGACATGGCTTCTGATGTCCTTCTCACAGCCTGGCCAGTAGAACCCAGATAATAATCTCTTTCTAGTCTTGGCCAAACTCATATGGTCTGCACTCGGGGCGATGTGTGCCCGTTCCAGAGCGTTACTGCGCTCTCTCACTGGCAGTACCCTTTGTAAGATACCTGTTGTATCTTTCGTGTATTCTCTCATGAGAATTTCATTCCTCATTACAAATGACCACTTGCCTAATTTCGATTGTTTCGGTGGGCAGTTTGCCCGCTGAAAACAAGTTTGCAGTGTCTTGTCGTCTCTTTGTTGCTTTGCACGGTCTTCGGTTTGAATGTCTGGTACCCGTTTAGTGTCTGTCTGGTCAGCCCGAGGTATGACCACGTTATCTTCTTTCTTGTCTTTCTTAATATGCTGTCTGGAGTCTGTATTCTCCCGTGTCATTTTACCATTCCATCTTTGGGCTTCATCTTCTGTACACTCTGTCACTCCAGGTATGTTACCTATCATTAGTCCTGCAAGTGGACTAGGTAACACTGCTACTCGTATTCTCCCTTCATAGTACGGGCAGGATATATGCACCCATGCTATAGCATACTTTTCTTTTGTACCACCAAAGGTACTGCACGTCACGCTCTCTCCCGTGTAGTCGCTACTCCTTACCAGGCTATGATCTACACCAGCTATTGACGACCCTGTATTCCTAACGCAGGTGGTCAACTTCCCGTTCACGAGTGCTTTGTGGGATTTTAAAGTCCCGCTATGAATACTGCTAGCATTCGACTTCCGTGTAGGCACTATTTGACTACACGCAGGGTTACCGATTCGTTGTCCTTTATGTCTGTCTGTTGCTATGTATCCTAAGTTTGTCTTTTGGTCATGTTCTTCTTTAGTCACTCGTCTCAGTCCACACTCTCTGGCTACGTGGTCCAAGCTGTTACAGCCCCAACATTTTCGACTGCTTATGTAGTCTGTGTACCTATCGACTCTATTGGACGGACGGTTTCTGATGTCCGAGTCGTGCTTAGGGTTTCTGTCGCCTATTTTATGAGACTCTTGTTGGCGACCACCATATGCCCATTCACTTACTGGTTCTAATCGAGTTACCTTAGCTGGTCTCTGTAGAGCCGGTCTATATTGAGTAGTTCGGTGATCTCTACTCTTGGGTCTATTCTGTTGGTCTTTACCTTGGTTCTCCTTACGTTTCTGAAGTTCTGTCCTAAGCTCTTTCACTGTCAACCCACATCTTCCACCTAAAGCTATGAAATCTGCTCGGTGATCTTTACTCTTGGGTCTACTCTGCTGGTCGTTACCTTGGTTATTGTTCCGTTTCTGCAGTTCTGTCTTGAGCTCTGTCACTGTCAACCCACACCTCACACCTAAATCTATGAAGTCCGACCATGTAGGCATGGTTATATGATGTCACTACTGCGTGGTATACCTATTACTATCTGTACACGCAGACCCCTCAAGTGTTGCTGATCTTGTTTTGGTAACCTGTAACAGAAAAAGATTAACTAACCACCATCATCCCTGTGGAAGCACAATCTAATTCATCAGGCTGATTGCACAATACCATACAAAGGTGTCTAATAGCTCTCTGTAATTGAGCAGTACACATAGAAAATTAATTGGAATTAACTTGCCCTGTATATATCCAGCGATGTTTCCAGTGGCTTGATCCTGATGCTCGGTTCACTTCCGCTTGCTTCCGGGCTTGATCCAAATCAGCGTGGCCGTCCCCGTTTCACTCACAGGTCGACAAGGATAAACTTGGTCGTCAGGTGCAGCTCCACATCAATGGTGTAGATACCTCATAGTGTACTACTAACTGTCATGGAACACATTTCTGGAACAGATACTAGTTTTGACATAATTAGTTCTATGCCAGCATTCTAATGCATGCAGCCCCCCGAATACGGCTTCACACTGTAATTCTTGTGGCAAGATGCCATAATGTTTCTGTATTTCTATTTTCCGGGATTTCCTAATATTAAAGTGTTGTCGCTCATGCCCAACGCCAAGTTAATCAGAAATTATAACGTTGAGTATCGACGTATGCTCTGTTGTTTGTATTGCTGCTACTCATCTTCTTAGCTTTAGCAGAATTGGCGCTGACTGCTCCATTGTACTTTGCACCATGAATGCTAACTTCACTGATGATACCTCACTTTGAAACCATCACCTGAATCAAGTTGCCCCATATTCTTACTTATGCTCTTCAATGTTTAATACAACCGATTACTTTCCTGAGCTGTTGAACCTCGCTTACTGCGGGTTACTTTCTTGTACATAAGCTCAAGCGTCCTATGTTCCACACCTAGCCATGGTTTTCTGTTATCTATAATCCATGCGCTTGTGCTATTATCTTGTTGGTGTACATAGCCTTAACTGTTTATGGTTAATTGAAAAATCTGTAGCTGACAATACATACACTTGTTCACTACCATAATAACCATTGCCTCAATTTTGCCGAGTTCTTTCGAAGGACGAATGCCCCCACGTTGCCAACGAGCCCTTTCTGACGTAACTAGGGGTATTGAGATGCGGCTACGTTGACACTCTTTATGAATTACACACTGATACACCGTGAACACAACTCGTCACCACCGAGTGATAGAATGGCATCATGTATTGTTTCTATGCGACACAATCACTGGGATATTCAAAGTTACATGTACACTCACGACATTTGTTTACACACTGATTGTAGTACGTCCTGCTATCCAGGCTATCTAGTCAACTACAATGATCTACACACACATTCTACCCTACTTACAGTCCTGTTACACATGGTCGCATGGCGCCTACATTCACAGGCCGGCAACCTCTGCCCACGGCACACGACTCGACTCCGTGCTGTAACATGTCCACCCGCCTGGTCGCGGCAACACTATTCTCATCAATCGGTCCACGCTTGAAATATCTAGCGTACACTCATTTACTGGCCGTCGACGATTCTCGGCGTTTCATCGCCACAAGGAATATTCAGTTCTCAGCCGACACACTTCTCTGCTTTCGTGATCTGTCTGTCATGGCTTCCCAACCCCGACTGACTCCCTTTGTCCGTTCGCCCTGCTCGACCCTCCTAATCACGTGGCCTCCTCCTCGCAATTCTATTGGCCACTATCTTTAGCCCGTTACCGGTGTCTTTTCCCTTATCACTCTCCGTACTTATTTATCACTATTACTGTTTCAACAATCTATGTTGCTGTTAACCAGGTCTTAAGTAATCTGACTCATGGCACCCATGAACACATGTTACCTTAATCTAGTGTCTAGTCATTATGCTACCCCCATCTAGGGTCTAGCCATTATGCAACCGCCATCTAGTGACCAGCCATTATATTACCCCCATCTAGTGTCTAGCCATTATATTACCCCCATCTAGTGTCTAGCCATTATATTACACCAATCTAGTGTCTAGCCATTATATTACACCAATCTAGTGTCTAGCCATTATATTACCCCCATCTAGTGTCCAGCCATTATATTACCCCCATCTAGTGTCTAGCCATTATATTACCCCCATCTAGTGTCCAGCCATTATATTACCCCCATCTAGTGTCCAGCCATTATATTATACCAATCTAGTGTCTAGCCATTATATTACACCAATCTAGTGTCTAGCCATTATATTACACCAATCTAGTGTCCAGCCATTATATTACACCAATCTAGTGTCTAGCCATTATATTACCCCCATCTAGTGTCCAGCCATTATATTACCCCCATCTAGTGTCTAGCCATTATATTACCCCCATCTAGTGTCTAGCCATTATATTACCCCCATCTAGTGTCTAGCCATTATATTACCCCCATCTAGTGTCTAGCCATTATATTACCCCCATCTAGTGTCTAGCCATTATATTACCCCCCTCTAGTGTCTAGCCATTATATTACCCCCATCTAGTGTCTAGCCATTATATTACCCCCCTCTAGTGTCTAGCCATTATATTACCCCCATCTAGTGTCCAGCCTTTATATTACCCCCATCTAGTGTCTAGCCATTATATTACACCAATCAAGTGTCTAGCCATTATATTACCCCCATCTAGTGTCTAGCCATTATATTACCCAATCTAGTGTTACCCATTATATTACCCCCATCTAGTGCCCAGCCATTATTTTACCCCCATCTAGTGTCCACCCATTATATTCCCCCCATCTAGTGCCCAGCCATTATATTACACCAATCTAGTGTCTACCTTATATTACCCCCATCTAGTGCCCAGCCATTATTTTCCCCCCATCTAGTGTCTAGCCATTATCCCCCATCTGGTTTTTTTTCCCCCTCTAGTGTCAGCCATTTATTACCCCCATCTAGTGTCCAGCCATTATATTCCCCCCATCTAGATGTCCAGCCATGATATTACCCCCATCTAGTGTCTAGCCATTATATCACCCATCTAGTGTCCATGCCATTATATACCCCCTATCTAGTGCTCTAGCCATTCTATTACACCAATCTAGTGTCTAGCCATTATATTACCCCATCTAGTGTCCAGCCATTATATTACCCCCATCTAGTGTCCCAGCCATTAGTATTACCCCCATCTAGTGTCCAGCTATATATTACACCAATCTAGTGTCTAGCCATTATATTACCCCCATCTAGTGTCCAGCCATTATATTACACCAATCTAGGTGTCTAGCCATTATAGTTACCCCCATCTAGTGTCCAGCCAGTATATTACCCCCATCTAGTGTCCCAGCCATTATATTACACCAATCTAGTGTCTAGCATTATATTACACCAATCTAGTGTCTAGCCATTATATTACCCCCATCTAGTGTCCAGCCATTATATTACCCCCATCTAGTGTCCAGCCATTATATTACACCCATCTAGTGTCTAGCCATTATATTACCCCCATCTAGTGTCTAGCCATTATATTACCCCCATCTAGTGTCTAGCCATTATATTACCCCATCTAGTGTCTAGCCGATATATATTACTCCCATCTAGTGTCTAGCCATTATATACCCCCATCTAGTATCTAGCCATTATATACCCCCATCTATGTGTTAGCCATTATATTACCCCCATCTAGTGTCCCGCCATTATATTACCCCATCTAGTGTCTAGCCATTATATTACCCCCATCTAGTGTCCAGCCATTATATTACCCCCATCTAGTGTCTAGCCATTATATTACCCCCATCTAGTGTCTAGCCATTATATTACCCCCATCTAGTGTCTAGCCATTATATTACCCCCATCTAGTGTCCAGCCATTATATTACCCCCATCTAGTGTCTAGCCATTATGCAACCGCCTTCTAGTGTCTAGCCATTATATTACACCAATCTAGTGTCTAGCCATTATATTACCCCCATCTAGTGTCTAGCCATTATATTACACCAATCTAGTGTCTAGCCATTATATTACTCCCATCTAGTGTCTAGCCATTATATTACCCCCATCTAGTATCTAGCCATTATATTACCCCCATCTAGTGTCTAGCCATTATATTACCCCCATCTAGTGTCCAGCCATTATATTACCCCCATCTAGTGTCTAGCCATTATATTACCCCCATCTAGTGTCCAGCCATTATATTACCCCCATCTAGTGTCCAGCCATTATATTACCCCCATCTAGTGTCCAGCCATTATATTACCCCCATCTAGTATCCAGCCATTATATTACCCCCATCTAGTGTTTAGCCGCCGGCTTCGTGGCTTAGAGGTTATGACTTTTCTCCATAATCTCGTATACTCTCGTCGGTGATGTGATGACGGTGAGAATCAGCAGTGGTTCGAATCGCATCGGTAACTTACGGGGTATGTGAGCCGGCCGCTCAGAAAGCAATGGCAAACTACTGAGCGTAATCTTGCCAAGAAATCAACATACAGCTGAAAGATGCTGGTGTTGACAGCGATGTCCTGTAAAGGATATGCAAAAAAAAAAATGTGTTTAGCCATTTTGTCACCGCTCTCTCCATGTAGTGTCTAGCCATAGTTACCTCACTCTACATCGAGTGTCTAGCAACGGATCGTTTGCACTCAAAAATGTACGGTTTGGGTATTGGAATTGCCGTAGTGCAAAGCAACGAGGACCAATACTGGAGAAACTGGTCTACGATTTTGATGTCTTGATGTTACAAGAACTGAATACAAACTCTTTTAAGTGCCCTGGCTATACATGTTACATTAACCCAACCGGGCAGAGAAGACATGGGCAGGCTCTGGTGGTCAAGGACGGTTTACAGCATTCAATGCTGGATATGAGTGGGCGGGGTCAGGAAAGTAAAGAGGTGCAGGGAATGCGGATACAAATCGGCCAATGCAGCTGGAACCTGATAAATATGTAATTCGGAAATCTTGCATAAGCAGAGAGAGAGAGAGTTGGGACTGGTTGAAATGTTCTGTGGATACCCCTGGTACCAAGTATCTGAAATGAGGTGACTTCAATGCCCGCGCCAAGGAATGGGATAGGTCGGGAGAGAACAGACAGGGTACTGCTCATGCTGAGGCCTTGCTTGAGACGGATGTTGTCTGTCTAAATGACAGGACACCCACTAGACTAGCAATGAGACCGGGGGACCCTGACACGGCCATCGACCTGGCGCTTGTAACCCAAAAGGCTGCATCAGGCATAAAATGGAGTGTCCTTGGAGACCATGGAAGTAACCACCTCCCCTGTTCTGTGGAGGACACCAGTCATTACTATTACTGAGTCGTGTAGTATTGATTTTTCATTTTTCCCATGCCTTTATAATGCATATCTTTTATATTGTTGCCGTTTTCAGTTAGCCTTGAATGATGTGTCAATGATATAATGTATGATAGAGAGTGATAGAAGGGCAGAATGTAAGACGGGCCTGCGTGCCCAAATTTTAATCCTTTGAAAATAAAGTTTTGTTGTTGTTGTTGTTGTTGTTGTTGTTGTTGTTGTTGTTGTTGTTGTTGTGCAGATGCCTAAGTCCAGCACAGTTAAGGCTATAAGAGCCCGCAGGGCATTCAGTTATGATCGCGACCACTCTTTGCTCTTGGGGCGTCTTAGATCACAGGGAAGATCTAAACCAACAAGAAGAATCTTGACCCAACCACCATGGTGGACACCAGAGGTCGAGAATTCATGGAGGGAAAAGCGGGCGGCTATAAGGAATTGGCAGAGGGTGCGGAGAGCAACCATTTCAGTTGATACATAATTGGAAGAGGCTGAAAGGTATAAAAAAGTAAAGGTGCAGGATTTTAAACTCCAGGCAGCTGAGGCAAAGAGGATTAAGTGGGAACAGTTTATCAATGAAGTCGGTGGGGATGTGACATTGGGAAAATTCTGAAGGCTGCACCGGCACAGACGCAGGGGCCATTATAAATCCAGACAAGGAATTGGTTGTGTGGTACTCCTTGGACAACCGGATATTCAAGGCAGACGTCCCAGGTATTATGTTGAATGGATGTCCTCTTAGTCGAGAGAGTAAATTTAAGTACTTGGGAATCACCTTTGACAGGTGTTTGTCTTTTAAGGATCATGTGGAGGATTTGATAGTGAAGGCTGGTAGGGGACTAAATGCATTGAGTGCTATGGTAGCAACCGGGGTAGATCAGAGGATTCTGTACAGACTCTTTCAAAAGTTAATAATTTATGTCAGTGAATATGGTTTGGGGCTGCTGACAGTATCAAAGAGCCAGCTTAAAAGGTTGGAGCGCTTACAGAATGCGGCCATGCGATTAATCCTAGGATGCACGAAGGACACACAAACTATATGCATGAGGCATATCCTGGTGCTGCCAACAATGACGGATAGGCATGGGGTCCTTCAGGACAAATGGTACCTGAGAGTTGCTGCAGATAGGGATCACCCCTTGCATGCAGCCATGGATATAGTCAAGAGTCATAGACTAAGACGGGGCAGGTTCTGGATGGCACAGGCAGAACTTTCTATACGTCGGGTCTGTGATCTAGAGACCATCAATCGTGAAAGAGAGTGGTTTGAAGTTCCGGAAGATATGACGGACTGGCACAACGTAATAATAACACTGGGTGGTGAGTGCAGAGAATGGGCAGCGGGCCGCACTGAGTTTGAAGTGCAACAACTGATCCAGAGTAACACACATCAAGGTGACATAGTCATCTACACCGATGGGTAAGTGATGAGAAACAGACGTAGTGGTTGGGGCTTTTTTGCAAAGGCTAATGGACGAGTCTTGAAAAAGGCGAGTCTGGCATATAAGACTACGACCTCCAGAATGAGAATGGGGGTGGAGGCAGTTACAGCGGCATTCCGTTGGCTAGAGGAGACTACTGCAACACACACTGTATTCATTCCAGATTCAAAGAGTATGCTTAGTAAGGTGGAGAAACATTCGTGTGGAATGGCTCTCGTCGCTTCAGAGGACACAGATTGTGAGAATTGTATGGATATTTTGCCCTGGCCATGCGGGGGTGCGGGGGAATGAACAGGCTATAGCCTAGCAGGGAATGCACTTCTTGGTGGTATCTTGTCTATGGACAAGGGGGAGGTGGTCGTGCGCTTGTGGGGCCAGGTGGAGAAGGCGGAGGAAAAAGACTGAGAACCCATATGTGGAAAGAATGAGATTGCGGGGGATCGGCAGGGGTTCTGGAAGAAACTCAAAACTGAGAGGGAAGACCAGGAGAACTTTTAATCAGATAGCGGTGGGAACGATTAGTAGTATGACACTTCACTGGCTGTTGAACGAGGGGACGGAACACGTATGGAAATGTCCTGAGTGCAGTGATGAGGTTCTTAACTCATCTCAACTCAACTCAATTCACCTCAACTAGTGTATGGCAAACAATGACATACCTCATACAAATAAGAACATACCTAAACAAACAAGAACATTCCTCACACATGCAAGAACATACCTCTTAGAAACAATAACATACCTATGCAAACGATAACATACCTTATATGAAGAAGAACATACCTCATACAAAAATGAACATACCTATACAAGTAAGAACATACCTCATAAAAAGAAGACCATAATTCTAAGAATAATAACATACCTATACAAACAATAATATACCTATACAAACCAGAACGAGCCTCATACAAACAAGAACATACCTCGTACAAACAAGAACATATATATATATATATTCTTGTTTGTACGAGGTATGTTCTTGTTTGTATGAGGCTCGTTCTGGTTTGTTAGGTATATTATTTTGTATAGGTATGTTTTTATCTTAGAATTAGGTCTTTTTTTAGAGGTATGTTCTTACTTGTATAGGTATGTCATTTTTGTATGAGGTATGTCTTCTTCATATAAGGTATGTTATCGTTTGCATAGGTTGTTATTGTTTCTAAGAGGTATGTTTTTGCATGTGTGAGGAATGTTCTTGTTGTTTAGGTATGTTCTTATTTGTATGAGGTATGTCATTGTTTTCCATACACTAGTTGAGGTGAATTGAGTTGAGTGAGATGAGTAAGAACCTCATCACTGCACTCAGGACATTTCCATACGTGTTCCGTCCCCTCGTTCAACAGCAGTGAAGTGTCATAAATACTAATCGTTTTCCCCCCGCTATCTGATTAAAAGTTCTCCCGGTCTTCCCTCTCAGTTTTGAGTTCTTCCAGAACCCCCGCCGACCCCGCAATCTCAATCTTTCCACATATGGGTTCTCAGTCTTTTCCTCCGCCCTTTTCCACCCGGCCC
>JACEFZ010026919.1:0-28867 GCA_014155875.1 Cepaea nemoralis | reverse complement strand
AGGGCAGATCTCATTGTTTGTTGATATGCCGTATATAATTTACGAGTCAGAGATGACGTGCATATTATGAAATATATTATATCTTCACATGGAAATATCAGTGTTCAATAATGAATATTCTCCGTGGTGCGCGGGAATTTCCTTATGATACTAATATTGCACATTGCGCCCACTTCCATATGCCTTGCCTCGTTACTCGAACTGACGAGCATTACTGTATCACAAGTTTGTTAGCGTGAATTCACTACATTTTCGCCAAAACATCAAACATTTGCGAACACACTATAGAATTAAATCTGTGCTACTGTGTGGATCAGAAACACGGAGAACAACGAAAACCATTACAAATAAATTACAAATATTCACTAATTGGTGCGGAAAACAAAAGGAATGAATTACAAAACCACCAATGTGTACAGATCATGGAGAGAACTCGACAAATACCAGCGAACAAACAGGTGAAGAAAAGACACTAGTGTTGAATAAGCCAGACATGGAGAATACCAGAGAATAATATAACAAGAAATGTCTTTGTCTGGAATGCACAGGGCAAGAGAAGTAGAGAAAGATCTAAAAACGCACGGAGAAGAGAATTAGAAACAGATATTAGCAGTATGGGAAGACCATGGATGCCGCTGCAAGAGATAAATAACTAAAGATATTAGGGCTTGGGGTGAGTTGGTTAACGAGCCCCATGCCCCAGTAGAGGATACGGGGTAAAAATGAAAGTAGAAGTAACGTCTTTAGACAGGTGTTTAGTTCGGTCTTGTGGCGAAGGAGTTGTGGACGTAATTCATAGTCCCGCATACCTCGTTCAAAACACCGCTACTGGCGATATGGCAATAGACACATTGTGTTGGTTTTTATAAAATGGTATGAATGCCGGCCGTTCAGAAAGCAATGGCAAACTACTGAATGTAAACTGTCCAAGAAATAACACACAGTCAAAAAATGCTTGGATTGACTGCGACGTCCTGTAAATGATACTTTTAGCTTGGCCTATAGTAATAACTATCTTAATACATACGTTAAAGATAGAAGAGCCCGTTTCTGTGTTATGGTAACCTACTTTGATAAGTCGTCAGTAAAGTAAATGACCATTATACACGCATTGAGAGGTATTGGTGCTAGCCATATATTCTTTAATAGATCAGTGTGCATCTTTACTTCCCCATAATATTTCCTGGTACCAACTTGAGGCTGGATCGACCCGGGAGTTCAGGTCAGTTGTAAAACGCCTCCTCAATGGGAATACGAACATATGAGGTGGCTTCAAATGAAAACCTTAATGTAATATTTTTTGGGGGTGGGGGAGGGGAGTAGGGGGTGTGGTGGTCCAAACAGGTGGAAATCACGTGGGGTTAGATCTGGCGAGTATGGGGGATGTGGTACACACTGAAAGTGGAGGTCTTCGATGGTTTCTACCGTTGCACGGGCAGTAAGGGGTCGAGCATTGTCATGTTGCAAAAGGACATATTTACTCAGAAGCCCACGTCGTTTGGATTTTATTGCAGGACAAATCTTCCACCTCAACGCATACACTGTTTTGACTGACAGGCATGCATCGTCATACTGGACATTCATTCGTCGATGAATTGCTATAGGTTTCACCTCTTCACTGATAAAAAAAACAAAAAAGGAAAACAAACCGCTGCTTCTCTTTGGTACATGTCAACAGTGGGGCGGCCATCTTTAAACTGTCATTAAAACGTCACCGTGTTCGTCTGTACCGTGTGTTACAAGACAATGGCGTGGTTATTGTAATTTATATCACACGTTTATGGTTTTCATTTGCAGTCCCTTCGGATGACACCCGGGTTACTAACAAGCGCGCTAGTCACTGCTCTTCCTCGGATCCTAGGAAATACATGTTAACTGGTATGTTCTGTACCAAACGGAGCTTGATGGATGATGTTGGTATCGCGGCAGCAACTTTACCTCCAACATATTACTGTTATACTCGTTTTATGAAGATCATCATCGTTATCTGCTATGCAAAGCGGCGAGGGCGCTCATGTCTCGCCACATATCTTGGTGCTTGGTGCTATGGCTCAATCCTGTTTGATTATATTCCTTCACACAACAATGAAATACAGAGGTGTTTTGAAAGACTGGAAATGAAAATAGAGTTGGTGAGATAAATAAATATAGGCAAGTAAAATATTTCGGCCACTTTAATAGACATAACATTCTTATAACAACCACATTAGGAGAGGGAGGGGGTGTCGGGTTGAAGGCAAGCGAGCAAGAGGTAGACAACGATAAAAGTGGAAAGATAACATCAAGACAGAATGTACAGTCAGGGCGAGAGACAAACGGTTTTGAAGATCCATTGCAGCCAACCTTCATTGAAACCTCAATAAATATAGGAAATATAATATGCATTGCGTAGTTTTCATATCAACATAAGCAAGAATGTCACTGCTCTCATTATAAAAAAAAACACATGGGATTATTTGCTTAATAGCATAAGCAATTGTGACACTGTTTTCATTCTAATAAAACCCCATGACATAACAGAAGCGGTGTTACTGTGTTAAGTGCATACATATTCTTTACTGTGGTAAGGAATTTAATGTGAGAAACAATCTCCTTCTCCTTAGTTCATAAATCAAATCATTTGTAAGTAGAATACGCACTATCAACCTGAGGTTGTTACATATTCATAGAGTTTGGTGATGACAATAATTATTAAAAGGATCTGATATAACTGTACCATATATTTCCCCCATTATTCTCATGTGAGAATATAACATAAAGATATCAAACATGACAGCACAATATTATGAACTTAAATATCAGTTTTATTTTAAAAAATATTATGAGAATATCATTATTGTAGAATTATATTCATCTCCACAGTACTGTATTGTATATTACTCACATCAGTACAGTGACATCCTTAGTAATGGCAAGAACAGGTGTCAGTCAGTACACAACTGTTATCAGTTGGGAAGGATAGAACCATGTGGGAAGACAAGATACCCAGACCAGTTGGCAGGGCACATGATGATTATTACGATTCGCAGTATATCATACCTTTCGCATGCTTAATATGTACACAATCTTTATGAGTACTGATACGTCCAGCCCTATATTAGTATAGCAATTCTACCTCCATGTCTAGAATGATGAATCTTTATGTCCAAGAAAGTAGTGGTGTGGCAATTTTGGGACCGTTAAATTCTAACAAGATTATTCCCCAATGTCGTCAATCCATAAATCAAGTATCAAAATTGATTAGCATTACATGAAATTTAATCTTATATATAAAAAAGGATGTGTGTGTGTGTGTGTGTGTGTGTGTGTGTGTGTGTGTGTGTGTGTGTGTGTCCTTTATGTGTTCGCGAACGGTCTATCCGATTGAGATGAAATTTTCTACACGTCTTCCTCTCATTCCCGCGCTGCCAACTGTCACATTTTTTTAGTGTGAAATCGGCTGCTTACTTAATATTATTTAATTTTTCATTTTTCAATATAATTTCTAAAAAAGGAACTTAACTCTAGAAAAGTTATTTCAAGGGGCATAACTTTTAATAACTTTTCTGTATACATTATAGTCATATTGTTGCATGGTTTTCAAAGATTTATACTCTTTGTCTATAGTTATGTACAGACATATGAGTTATAATAAATAATGATACAATCTTTAAGGCATTTTCAAAGTTTTCATAAAAATAATGCATGATGCATAACATTGTAACTCATCTTTTTATGCTTAAGAAGTTATCTACAGTCATGTAGGTGATTAAAAACAGTTTTCATTAAAAATAATGGATGGTGTGTGGAAGGACATTCTTTTAAGTTACTTTTTTTGTTGTATGAATTTAATGAGACGCTCCCCGCCAGGAGCTGGGCGAAGCCACGCCGTGTCAGATAGATAGACAGACCCACCTTTTCGCTGCAGCTATCTACAGGCATATACGTTATAATCCTCCTCCTCCTCCTCTCTTCCTCTTCCCCTCCTCCCTCTCCCTCATCCATCCTCCTCCTTCCTCTTCCTTCTCCCTCTTCCTCCTCCTACCTCCTCGCCCTCCTCCTAATCACTCCTCTTCCTTCCTCCTCCCTTCTCCTCCTACGCCCTCCTCCCCCTCATCCCTCCTCCTTCTTCTCCTACCTCTTCCTCCCTCCTCCTCCTACCTACTCCTCCCTCTCCTCATCCCTCCTTTTTCCTCCTCATCCTCTCTCCTCCTTCCTCCTCCCTCCACATCCCTCCCTCTTCCTCCTCATCCTCCCTCTCCTCCTCCTGCGTTCTTCTCCCTCCTTCTACCTCCTCCTCCTTCCTCCTCCTCCCCCTCTCTCCTCCTCCTAATCCCTCCTCCTATTCCTCCCTACTCCTCCCTCCTCCTCCTCTCTCCGCCTATCTCTACCTCCCTCCTCCTCCCTCTTCCTCCTTCCAGCTCCTACTCCTCCTTTTTCTTCTTCTGCTGCCGCCGCTCCATTTACCCAAGTTAATTGTTGGGGAAGATGTAACGATCTTTCAAGTGCTCTTTCTAATGCTTTTTGTAAGTTGGTCTTCGTTTATCTAAGGTTGTTCTAACTGCAACCAATAAATTATTAGACAGACAGGCAGGCAGATAGACAGACAGACAGACAGATAGATAGATAGTCGGGAACGGGAACGGAAGCTTATATGACTACTTATATGAATTAAATGAGATGCTCCACACCAGGAGCTGGGCGATGCCTGGCCGGGTCAGGCAGACAGACAGACAGACAGATAGTCGGGAACGGGAGCTTATATGAATACTTATATGAATTAAATGAGATGCTCCCCACCAGGGTCTGGGCGAAGCCGGGCCGGGTCAGCTAGTCTTATATATATAAAAGGATGTATGTATGTGTGTATGTCCTTTATGCGTTCGCGAACGGTCCATCCGATTGAGATGAAATTTTCGACACGTCTTCCCCTCATTCTCGGGCTGCCAACTGTAATATTTTTTTAGTGTAAAATCGGCTACTTACTCAATATTATTTAATATTTCATTTTTCATTATAATTTCTATATAGCAAGGGGACTTAACTCTAGAAAAGTTATTTCAAGGGGCATAACTTTTAATAACATTGCTATATACCTTATAGTCATATTGTTGCATCGCTTTCAAAGATTTATAAACTCTTTGTCTATAGTTATGTAGTCGAGGGAAAAGACAAAGGGAGACAATCATAAAGACTGATGCTTCCTTCACTACGGTGCTAAGAGGTAAAGAGTTGTTCTGACTTCGTTACGGCCAAAGAAGAAAAATAGTGAAAAGAGAGAGAACCTCACACCGCCTCAACCGACAAAAAAAAGATGATAGTAATTAGATAAGAAGATATACGAGATCTCGGGCAGGGGCCTCAACTCTGGACAATAACTGTCATATTTGAGGACCCAGACAATTGGATTAAGGTGTTAGATTGTGGTAGAAATAGTGGTTGTAAAAACTAAAAGAGACTAAACAAACAAATCAAAAACAGTACAAAAATAGCTCTTTATTTATCAACTGCTACAAATTTTGGTGACAATTTGTGTTCAAACACATTGAATAAAGCATTCAATAAGGGATGTTCAATTACAGATACAACAGACAACTGCATATATCAAACAACAACAGGGTGGTACCCCATATCAGTCACCAAACTTAAGACAACAGGGTACACCAAGTACCACAACACAGGTGCTCCAAGCAATAGCTGGTTAGACTGACACAATAAAGAACCTTGACACAAGCAACACTGCACAGACAATAAGGCACTACAAAAACATAGGTTACACAACATAAACCCCAAGACACGACATAAACAAAGAGTTGTGACACAATTTACTATCCCACCAAGAACCCAGGCCTGCTGACACTAACTAGTCAGCCGCTCCTGTAACAATGGAAAACACAATCTATGATTATCATGGTAAAGACAACATATTAAACACATGAAGCAATGAGCACATGCAATATAACATTTGAATTAACCTACATATAATAAATGTCTTCCATCAAATTATCCACCTTGCTATTCCCTCTAGTTGTACTACTGCTATTCTGAGGTAACCCTTGATGTCTGGCATGATCATTCTTCTTAAAGGTGACTACATATCTAATTGTTAAATACAACAATCAATGTTGCATCATCAGATCACCCACTTTATTATCTTCTCCAATTGTGCCACTGCTATCATGAGATTACACTTGATATTGCTAGAATGGACCACCTAATGCAACAATGTCAATCTGCTCCACCTTTTCAGTTCAATGTAACTACACCACACAGCTCCTACATACACAAGCAGTGGAAGATTGATCTCATTTGTCCAGCTGTAAACACATAGCTACAAATAACAGAGTACATACATCAGCCGTTGCAAACAGCCACAACATCTCAACACATTTGGTTAACACACATCAGACACTGCAAACAAACACAACATCTCAACACTGATTTGGTTAACATACATCAGACACTGCAGGTAAACAACATCCCAGCATTGATTCAGTTAACAGGTATCAGAATGACATCTTTGTTCTGGTAAATTAGGCTGTCATTCCTACCTACCAAAGTGGCTACATTACCAAGGAACCCATAATCAGTTCCCTGTCTACACCTTGCAGAAAATTTTATACATTAATTTGTACCAAGTCACCGGTAACACAGAACAACACAGTATTCCCTATAAACCACATGTTCATTGAACACTATCAATGTTCAGTCCATGGTGGAGCCCCAATCAAACACCACCTATTATATCTTCAGTCTAATGCTCTACAATTCTCTCCCTACTGTTACGCACACCGGCAACTGTTTTTCTAACACACCGTACTCTTTTCCCTATTATAAACATATATTGACAGATTGTACTCCTGTGCTCCACATCGGATAGTACGCCTTACTCCTATATAACAATACACAACATTATGGACTCCGCCACCATCAGACATAGAGTTGCCTCAACATAGGGACTTCACTTGACAACTACCCCAACAATGTCCAAGTTTGCATGAAGAGTACCAGCACTAATATGATACTGTGCAAGTTACAGCATCTGATTAGCATTACAAACTAACAAACAGCAAGCAAAACATGTCCAAATATGAAAAGCAACAGACACATATACAATGTGGAACCACCATATTTGTAGAATGTGACAATGTTAGACTTTGCACATAGAAGAATCACAACATTCACAGAAAGTTAAAGATAAACATGTATTACACAGGAACTCAATTGAGGCACCCTCTGAGGCCCCTAGGATAGCTCATAAAATAAACACACAATATTATCAAGTGAAAGTACACAAAATAGTGGCCAGAGTGCATCATTCATATGAGACAGAATCAAAGCACAAAAATGTCCCTGGCTATTCACAGGACATCAAATGTACACTTATGTCCTCTATCCCCCACCATTCTTCCTATGATACACC
Source organism: Cepaea nemoralis (assembly GCA_014155875.1). Taxonomy (NCBI): domain Eukaryota; kingdom Metazoa; phylum Mollusca; class Gastropoda; order Stylommatophora; family Helicidae; genus Cepaea; species Cepaea nemoralis. The sequence goes on along the minus strand of JACEFZ010026919.1, from coordinate 21,465 downwards.
GGTTATAAATTTTGCTATCTTACACTTCATGTCACATGACAAATAAATATTAATATCTCTGCGAAGGGTGGTACGCAGCACTAAATCACATCCTCTCCACCGTGCGACAAACACCATGCTTAACTTAAGACCACATCTCAGTCACTGATTCCATCAACAACTTGATACACCTACACAGACATTACTGCATTCTGTTAACAGATGTGATGCCAGACTTCACTTACCTCTGAACACCAAATTCCTATACTTTGCTGAATATTGCTGAACTGCCAAATGGTGTATGATTCTAACATTAAAGGACATTTAAGTGATTCATCCAGGCTATTCTAGTTAACTGTGTACCTACTAAAAGTACCAAGCATCACTGTAATTCATTTCTCCCCAATTACTATTTATGTGGCCTAACTACATATATTAACCATTAACCCATCATTGCCACATATAACATGTAAGTACTCTCCTCTGCTTCACATATGTTATAAATATTACCTCATGATCATGGTTACTTTCCCCTACTCATTGTTGCTTTGGAGTGTTCATACCCAACACTTGACCAAACATCCAATGTGATGCTCACCATTATCACAGAATAATCATGTAAACATATCTTGCTGCTGTATACACATACACGTGTGATTCTAACCACTCTGTTGTTAAGTAGCCTTAATTTCTAGCAACCTCACAAGCACTTACTCCCTTCTATGCCAACATGGCCATGCATGGCACCATGTGGCATTATTTCAGTCTTTACTATAAACTATAATTTATGACCCCACACATTGTATATTTTGGTGAATCTCCCACATATCTATTTTAGCCAGTAACACATTAATGTCATAGGATAACCAAGTAAAATAATTCCCAACAAAATAATCTTGTACCAGCATGGCTGGCATGACATGACATCAGTCCCTATGACACTTAATCACCACCAATGACCTATTCTACATATTTCACATCACGTCTGATTGCTTACATCTCTCTGTATTAAATGTTATATTCCTAAAACCTCAGGGACGTTACATTGATCTGTAGAACAGCTCACTTTAGTAATACTCATCTACATTATCTATTTATATTTCTTTGTCCCTACCACCTCGCCTAACACACTCTGTTCACACACATCAGTTTTCCCACGCCAACACTTTTCAAGCTGGTAACATGGCGTGTGCTGTGATTTAACAAATATTTATTAAATTAAACATTTTACACTTACGGCTTTTTCTTCTGACATATGTTGTTCACTGATGAACAGATGGGAAACCCCACATATCTTGTCTCAAAGCGGGCTGGCCACAAAACTACACAGGGCCCCAGCGCCTGCCTTCACACGCCGAGCTGGCTGCTACAAGGAAAAATTGCCTCAGGTCTTTGTTTCAAGTGGCGTTTCCGGCGTGGCCAGGACCATACGGCTTTGATAGACCAACCTAAGGTGCATCGGTTTCTTGTGGACACCAAGGTGCATCGGTTTGGGGCTATCACAGTTATTTACAGACATATGAGTTATAAATCATGATATAATCTTTAAGGCATTTTCAAAGTTTTCATAAAAATAATGCATAATGCATAACATTGTAACTCATCCTTTTATGCTTAAAGAAGTTATCTACAGTCATGTTGGTGATTAAAAACAGATTTCATTAAAAATAATGGATGGTGGGTGGAAGGACAGACAAACAGATAGTCGGGAACGGGAGCTTATGTGACTACGTATATGAATTAAATGAGATGCTGCCAACCTTTTCGCTGCAGTTATCTACTGGCACATGCGTTATAATCCTCTTCCTCCTCCTTTCCCCTCCTCCTCCTCCTACCTTCTTCCTCTTCCCATCCCCCTCCTCCCTCTCCCTCCTCTTCCTCCTCCCTCTCCCTCCTCGTCCTCCTCCATCCTCATCCTTCCTCCTCCCTCTTCCTCCTCCTACCTCCTACCTCCTTGCCCTCCTCCCTCCTCATAATCACTCTTCCTTCCTCCTCCGCCCTCCTCCCTTCTCCTCCTCCCCCTCCTCCTCCTTCTCCTCCCTCTTCCTCCCTCCTCCTCCTCATCCCTCTTCCTCCCTTCTCCTCCCTCCTCCTTCTCCCTCCTCCCTCTTCCTCCTCCCTCCTCCTTCTCCCTCCTCCTCCCCCTCCTGCGTTCTCCTCCTCCTCCTTCTCCCTCCTCCCTCTTCCTTCTCCCTCTCCCTCCTCCCTCCTCCTCCCTCTTCCTTCTCCCTCCTCCTCTTCTCTCCTCCTCTCTCATCCTCCCTCCTCCCTCCTCCTCCTAATCCCTCCTCCTCCCTCCTATTCCTCCCTACTCCTCCTGTCTCCTCCTCTTCCCTCCTCCTCCTCTCTCCGCCTATCTCTTCCTCCCTCTTCCTCCTACTCCTTTTTCTTCTGCTGCTGCTGGTGCTGCTGCCGCCGCTCCATTTACCCAAGTTAATTGTTGGGGGAAGATGTAAAGATCTTTCAAGTGCTCTTTATAATGCTTTTTGTAAGTTGGTCTTCGTTTATCTAAGGTTGTTCTAACTGCAACCAATAAATGATTAGACAGACAGGCAGACAGACAGAGAGGGTGGGACAGACAGACAGACAGACAGACAGACAGACAGACAGTCGGGAACGGGAACTTATATGACTACTTATATGAATTAAATGAGATGCTTCCCATCAGGGTCTGGGAGAAGCCGGGCCGAATCAGCTAGTCTTATATATAAAAAAGGATGAATGTATGTGTGTATGTCCTTTATGCGTTCGCGAATCGTCCATCCGATTGAAATGCAATTTTCTACACGTCTTCCTCTCATTCTCGCGCTGCCAACTGTCATATTTATTTAGTGTAAAATCGGCTACTTAATATTATTTAATTTTTTTATTTTTCATTATAATTTCTATATAGCAAGGGGACTTGACTCTAGAAAAGTTATTTCAAGGGGCATAACTTTTAATAACATTGCTATATACATTATAGTCACATTGTTGCATCGCTTTCAAAGATGTATAAACTCTTTGTCTATAGTTATTTACAGGCATATGAGTTATAATAAATCATGATATAATCGTTAAGGCATTTTCAAAGTTTTCATAAAAATAATGCATAATGCATAACATTGTAACTCAACTTTTTATGCTTAAAGAAGTTATCTACAGTCATGTTGGTGATTTAAAACAGTTTTCATTAAAAATAATAGATGGTGTGTGGAAGGACAGACAGACAGATAGTCGGGAACGGGAGCTTATATGACTATGTATATGAATTAAATGAGATGCTCCCCACCTTTTCGCTGCAGTTATCTACAGGCATATGCGTTATAATCCTCCTCCTCCTCCTTTCCCCTCCTCCTCCTACCCTCTTCCTCTTCCCCTCCCCCTCCTCCCTCTCCCTCCTCTTCCTCCTCCATCCTCCTCCTCCCTCTTCCTCCTCCTCCCTCTTCCTCCTCCTTCCTCTTCCCTCCTCCTACCTCCTTGCCCTCCTCCCTCCTCCTAATCACTCCTCTTCCGCCCTCCTCCTCCCTTCTCCTCCTTCCTTCTCCTGCTCCCTCCTCCTCCCTCCTTCTCCTCCCTCTTCCTCCCTCCGCCTCCTCCCTCCTCCTCCCTTCTCCTCCCTCCTCCTCCTCCCTCCACATCCTCCTCCTCCTCCCTCTTCCACCTCCTCTCTCCTCATCCTCTCTCCTCCTCCTCCCCCTCCTTCTCCCTCCTCCTTCTCCCTCTTCTTCCTCCCTCCGCCTCCTCCTCTCTCCTCCCTCTCCCTCCTCCTCCCTCCTCCTGCTCCTCCCCTCCTCCTGCGTTCTCCTCCTCCCCCTCCTCCCCCTCCTCCCTCTTCCTCCTCCATCTTCCTCCTCCCATCCTCTTCCTCCCTCCGTCTCCCTTCTCCTCCTCCCTCCTCCTCCTCTCTCATCCTGCTCCCTCCTCCTCCCTCCTCCTCTCTCCTCCTCCTCCCTCCTCCTCCCTCTTCCTCCTCCTCCTCCTAATCCCTCCTCCTCCATCCTATTCCTCCCTACTCCTCCTGTCTCCTCCTCCTACCTCCTCCCTCCTCTTCCCTCCTCCTCTCTCCGCCTATCTCTTCCTCCCTCCTCCTCTTACTCCTCCTTTTTCTTCTTCTGCTGCTGCTGCCGCCGCTCCATTTACCCAAGTTAATTGTTGGGGGAAGATGTAAAGATCTTTCAAGTGCTCTTTCTAATGCTTTTTGTAAGTTGGTCTTCGTTTATTGTCAAAGACCTACACAGAGGCTTAGAGAGTTAAGACGGAGCTATACAGAGAATACTAGACAGGAGAGACACAGGCACTATATTTAGCTTGACAACAGGACACCCTTGTGTCAACTCAGAGAGCATTAAGTGCTTATGAGCGAGAGTATAGGAAACTCGCCTCTCAACGAGTAACTGGGGAATACCAGTTACATCAGTTAACTGACCAAGCGTGCTGGGACTCTACGCACGCAAACTCGCGAGCACACGCAGGACGAATGTCCGACGTTGAACGCGCAACTAAAAGCGTGCCTCAGACGGGGACAAGGACTGAGAGAGAATAGACGTGTTCGCTAGGAACCATATGTAGTTTATAGACAATAGTGCTAGCTAGACCTTGGATTCCAATTGGTGAATAGTATCATTATTTCCACCTCTTCATTGCATCTGTGAAATATACCATGTTGTTGATTATCAATGAAGTAATCCGCTCGCCGAGCTTGTGTGTCATAAGCTCTAAATAAAAATGTATCCTTTTGCAAACCACACGAGTTATTGATTCGTGTTGTGCAAAAGTAGGGAGTCCTGAATAACCTGTCGCAAGTAGGTTGTTGACAGGCAGGACCCATTTGGTGTCAGAAGCTTCTGAACCAACGTCTAGAGACTCTAAATTTATTTTGTGGTGTTAAAATTATCCAAACGTGAATTATTCATTATAAAAAGTTTTGAAATAGATTTTTCGAGAATGAACACCAAAATACTTTAAAAAGTACTATTTGTGGAGCTTGAACAGAAAAGAATTGATAAACTGTGTAATTCTGTGAAAATTAATAAGAAATGTGTATGAAGTTGGTTAAATGAATATTGTACAAATATGTTGCAAAGTTTTCAAGCACACCATCGTGTACATATCATATTGTGTGATACAGCCATCAATGTCAACATTTTGTGTGATACAACCATCAATGTAAACATTCATCACATGTAATAGATATTAGCTACTAAACGGAATCGATAGAGCGTAGTTATACCAACTAGGAAGGAAAGTGAAGACAAGACGACAGTGACATTCATATGACGAATCATCTTACAAATCATGACGATCATTGATACTATCATATCATTCATTCATTAACATCATTTATCATTATCAAAATCACATTTGTTGTTGATCAGCCACATGAAAAATGAACATGTATCTGTAACATAGACATGTTTTTTCTAAACTATTGATGCTCTAATAAACAGAAGCGTCAGTTCTCCAATCAAGTCAATCATTGTTGTGTACAGAAGTCAGCGGTGGAACATCCCAAGTGCCAAGTTTTTCCAACCGATTAGATGAGTATATTTTCGACTCATTTTGATACTGACCATGTTAACGATGCACCTTATTTTTCAGTAACGATGTAAATAACTAACATATAACTGTACAACGATTGTGTGAAATTGAAATATTATTGTTGTAAAATAACATAAGATCACAAAATGGCATCGCTAAATGACTGCATCCAGGCAGGCAAAGCACTAGGCCATACTGGACAGGAATTAGAGAAATGGGTTGATCAAAAATATAAAGAAGAAACTACCCGACAGAAAGAAGAAGCAGAGAGAAAAGCTGCTCTAGATAGAGACGAAAGAGCACTAGAAAGACAACATCAAAAAGAATTGAAAGAAGTAGAGGAAGCTACCAAACAAAAACAGTTGGAATTGGATCATGCCATGAAAGAGAAGCAGATACAGGTAGAGTCAGAGACAAAGTTAAAGATGAAAGAGTTAGAGATAGAATCAAACATTCAAATAGCCTCTAGTAAACAAAAGAGCCAGGAGGAACAGAATATATTTTCCAAGTATAAAGGCTGATGAAGCCATACAGCGTAGGCGATTCCATTGCTGCATGGACGGAGAATATCGAGTTCCAACTTAAGACTCAGAAAATACCGTTAGAAGATTGGGCAATGATCTACATGAGAAATCTCAGTGGGGAGCCATTAAAAGTGATAGAATCAATACCTACAGAACTAAGGAGTAACTATCAATACATCCACGATAGAATCATGCAACACTTTCTGCTTGATGCTCCTGGGTATAGGATTCAATACTCACAAATAAAGCCTAAACCTACGGAAACGTTCCTAGATTACGTCTGTAACGTGCAAAGTACATTTAACAATTGGCTTAAAGCGGCAAAAATGGGGGAAAACTTTGACAAACTGCAAGATCTAATGGTAATGGACAAGGTTATAGCTACAGTCCCTACCCCATTTGCAAAGTTCCTACAACAGGCAGACATAGAATCCATCCAAGAGCTAGAAAAACGGGGGTCGGCTTACTTTTCTGCAAATCGTGATGTCTTTAAAACCGCCATCCATGATACTGAGATCACTGCCTTTGTGAAACATGAACCAAGTAGATCGTATAGGCAAAAAGAGTATCGTAAGAAAGACCAGCCTTATCAAAAGCCTCCACTGTGTAATTATTGCAAACTTTATCACCCTAGTTATTCTATGTGCGATAAGAACCCAGCCTATCCATCTCATTTAGAAACAGTCATAAAGAAGCAAGAGAATAGGGGAAATTCGTTTAAACGTGCCATCAAATGTTATTTTTGTTCAAGTTATGGCCACTATTCGGCAAAGTGTTTGGGCAGACAAAGAATGAAGGCAAACAATGCTATGCTCATCGATACGTCATCTGATGATGATAGTGTCATTGACTCTGAGCTTGAGAATCTACTACCAGAGAATGTGTGTGAAAGTGTGGCAGTAGTTACTGATATATTTGATTTCAATAAATGTCTTACATGTCATCAATTTCATGTGGATGGAAAATTAAAATGTGGTCACGTTATTCCATATGCCATCGAAGATGATAGTGCAGTTAATGCCTCCAGAGGTAAATTGAAGTTCTACGATGCACTGGTCAATAATCAACCATGCCAGTGTTTGGTTGACAGCGGAAGCACTTTACTTGGCCTAAGAAAAGAACTGGTGAGACCAGAAGATTACACGGGTGAATTTGTCAAATGCCGTACTTTCTCAGGAACAATTGAGAAATATCCACTGGCAAAAGCGCATATAAATACCCCATTCCTTACCGGCACATTTACGTGCGCAATCCTGCAAGACCCTTGTACGGACCTTATTTTAGGTCCTTGGCGTCATTAAAGAAATGTACTGACGATGATATTTTAGCCTGGAAGGAAACGAACCTGGCTAATGCTGTAACGAGGTCAGAAACTCAAACACACTACACTGACCTACAGAACGAGATGTTACAGCTGTTAACACCTTGCGGTGCTACTAACAATAATACACGCCAAGAATTTATCGAGGCACAACGCACCGATCAAACTATCGCACCTTATTTTAAATTGTTAGGTGAGCGAACGAAAGTGACTAAAAATGCATCTTGGTATTTTAGAATACACAACGGAATTCTCATGCGTTATTACACAAATAATAACCATGAAATTCAGCGTGTTACCTGTAAATTCACAGTGTTACCTGTAAAATACCGACAAACTGTGCTAAAGATCGCACATGAGTCACCGTTTGCTGGACATTTGGCCTATGACAAGACCAGAGCCAGATTTTGTCACACTTCTACTGGCCTAAATTCTGTACTGATATAAAAATTTTCTGTCGTTCATGTACTATTTGTCAACATCTTGTAAGAAAGGGTAAGCATGTGACGGCCGAAGTTCAACGGTCACTTTTGGCATCACGACCATTTGAGTGTGTAGCGGTCGATATTGTTGGACCCCTGAATCAGGTGTCGAACAAGGGAAACCGTTTCATACTGACGCTCGTGGATACATGTACCAGGTGGATTGAAGCAATTCCACTAAAATACATCACCTCCAAAGATGTGGCAAATGTATTTTTGCACTTATTTTGTCGTTTTGGTTTTCCGCAAACGATTTTATCGGATCGGGGAACCCAGTTTATTTCGGCTGCCATGCAAGCCTTAACAAAATTGTTAGGAATACAGCAGCATTTCTGTACACCTTACCACCCAATGAGTAACGGCATCATAGAGAAAATTAACGAGGATCTAAAACACATGCTGGCAAAAATAACAGCCGAAAATCCAGCTGAATGGGACACACTATTGCCAGCTGTGCTATTTGCCCATCGAGAAATTCCACACACAAGTACGGGTTTCTCACCTTTTGAACTAGTGTATGGGGCGAACCCTCGTGGACCCCTGTCGATATACCATCAGCTAATTACTAGCTTACCAGAAAATCCAACATCAGTTACACCATACGAGATGGTAACAGAAACACGCGATAGAATCATGAAAGCGTGTGAAATAGCCAAAGCATCTTTGGAGAGTAAAAGACAGATGTACCGCGAGTATGCAAATAAAGGTGCTAAAACAATACACCTGGAACCTAATCAGAAAGTTCTCCTGTTACTACCGGACAAACGAAATTTATTGCTAACATCATGGCAAGGGCCATTCAACGTCGAACGGAAAGTGTCGGATGTTGACTATGAAATATCGATAAAGGGAAAATTAAAGATATTCCATATCAACATGCTGAAACCATATTTTTCACGACAGGAACTACCTACAGACGAACACAATGCACCCACACCAAGTAATCGGACGACGGACGTACACAACACAACTACACTAGGTAGGCCGACACACGACAGCGACATCGCAAATACACTTAGCCAGATAACAGCACACACAGCTAATACCACTACAGTACTTAACCAGACAGATGACGACGGATTAGAATTACCAGTCCCTACTGTAGACACGACTGGGACCATCGACAGTATACGGATAGAAACCAAACTTACGGACGAGCAACGACGACAGATGATAGATTTAGTGACAGAGTACAAGGACATTTTCTCCGACATCCCAGGAAAGACAGACAGAATAGAGCATTCTATCATTCTGACTGATAACACCCCTATCAAATGTCGACCTTATTCCATCCCTCTAAACTATAGGGCAAATCTCGACAAAGAACTACTATCTCTTGAGTCGAGTGGAATAATTCAAAGATCACAGTCGGAATATTCCTTTCCTATCGTTCTTGTCGCCAAAAAGGACTCAACAATTCGCCTCTGCGTCGATTACCGACGTTTAAACAGAGTAACAAAAATCGATGCTGAGCCAATTCCAGCATGCGAGGATTTGATTCTAGATATGTCTACATCTCGTATATTTTCCAAACTTGATCTCACTCGAGGTTACTGGCAAGTCCCGATGGAATAAAATTTAATTCCTTTGACAGCTTTTTCTACACCTCTAGGACTCTATGAGTGGCGCTTTCTTCCTTTTGGCCTTCGTAATGCTTCTGCCACTTTTGTACGTCTTACTAGAGATCTACTCCACGGGGTACCCAATACATCTACATACATAGATGACATATGTGTACATACAGAAGACTGGACGTCACACCTACAGAAACTGCGACATGTCTTCGACAGGTTACGATTATTCGGTCTTACCGTCAAACCAACTAAGGTTGAGTTGGGCATGGAACAAATTGACTTCCTAGGCCATACCATCTGCAGAGGCCAACTCAAAACAGACGAGAAAATAGTCACAAAGATTCTAAATTTGACTATGCCAACGACCAAGAAACAGGTCATAAGTCTACTTGGTCTTGTAAACTACTATAGTAAATTTATTCCGAATCTGGCGGAAATCACCAGTGTTTTTTCCAATATTTTGAAAGCTTCGGCTAAATTGAATGTGCAAGATGCAGCGTTAATTGGAACTTTGTCAAAATTGAAACATCTATTCAGTGTACCACCTATTTTGCGTTTACCTAACAAAAATCTTACCTATTTCCTCCGCACAAACGCAAGTGCGATTGCAACTGGTATTTTGGGCCAGTTTTACGATGGGAGGTTCCACCCAGTGATGTTCGTAAGCCGGAAAGTTACCCCAGCTGAATCAAGATACTCAGCTACTGAATTGGAGGGCCTTAGCGTAATCTATTGCGTTAGAAAACTGCATAGGTGTTTGGCAGGTACAGAGTTTGTAATCCAGTCCGACAACTCTCCCCTTGCGGTAATGCAGTCTGGCATCCCTCAAAACAACAGGATCTGCAGATGGTCCTTAATATTGGCAAACTATGCCTTTACAATCCAACATTTGAAGGGATCATTGAACTCTTTGGCGGACGTTTTAAGTAGACCTTCAGATATAGAGATACCTGAAGTACAGGAAAAGAACGACGACTTATCACCAGAAACAGTGACACTGCAGTTATTAATGAAATCAGTGCCGTGTGTGGTAAAAAGTTACACGTTAAGTACGTTCTTTAAGTGCGTTAATATCGCCAGTCTACTAAACTGTAAGAGAAACAGTGCCATTATGAGTAAATGAACAGGGACATTAGTAACATTGTTACAGCGCTAACACATAGATAAGCCATAATTACATCGAAAGTGTTGAACCTACATAAACTAGTAGGGAACATTATATGTAAACACTATCCTGAAAGGAGAGCAGATAATACTGTGGTGAATTGAACTGTTATAAAATAGTCTACCAGGAACAGTGCTCGAACATTACAACGGAAAGGACGACCTTAGTGTAGTTATATAGTAACGTAATTGTGATATGTATATTACATTGTGTTTTTTAAACAGTGCGCATAACCTCATTGTGTATATTTATAATTGAATTGCAAATGTTCAATTAAATATATGACGTTATTTATGTTAGGTATAAGTCACCAACATTTACTTAAAAACCTCATTTAAGTTAAAATCTACGTTAGAAATGTAATTATTAGACATTACTTTATCACATCACCAGGTAAACATAATCATTTAAAGATTAATTTCCTTAAAACATCATTTCTAAACTAACCCAACCATTGGAAAATTAACATCATTTCATTTACCAATAATACTATAAGGTAACTAACCCACTTTGCTTAGAGATAGTTAATTAATTAGGTTATTTCCCTTAGGTTAATTTAGAACAGCACACGAAATTACTATAGCTTATTTAGATTAGTTAGTAACACATGATCGGTAACTAACCATCATCGCAAACGTGTATAATATGTTGTATAGATATGACGCGTGCAGACACATAGCACAGTCATGTGGCGTGAAAACTTGTACGATTCAGCCAATCATTTATTGTAAATATGTATTGTTCATTTATGTAATATTATGAACCATATTTTAAGGACGAATGAATGTTTTAACATAACTATGGTATGAAAGTTGAGCGAAAGATGTATAGATGAGAGGAGTGAATGAAGACAAAGTAAACATTGAGTGAGAGAGAGAGAGAGAGAGTTAGCGGAATTTTTTCTCTCTGCGCAAATCGTCTTATTATGACTTGTCTGTGTCAATCTGTATAACCAATTTTTTTTTTTTCGCGCACATTCTTTATTAATGACACAGGTATATGATGAAACACATGATAAAATTTCCAGGCACAGTCTCAGTATAGATACATGTACACACGTAATTGCTGATATTGTTTGGCAGCAGTTATCTACTCCGCCTAATGCTCACTCTACTCGACTGTCCGTTAAGTCCCCTAACTTAACTAATACTCAACCCTACTAGGCCGAACCACACTGTCTGGATCACAACTGGCATTTGTATCTATAGAGATTGCCACATAGTGGTCACGCTCACACGCACCACCTAATGTGAATTAGGAGATTCCCAGTCTAACAATAGAATGACTTGACGACTAGAAACTTAGGACGACGTAATCATCGTCAGGGACGGCAGAAGGTGACTTCGAGAAAGGACATCAAAACCAATGTGTTGTTCAGTTTTAAGTGTGTAACTGCAATACTTTAGAAATAGTAGTAGTAAATAGAGAAAGTACTTTGAGCATCTTAAAACGAAATTGTGGTCATAAATAAAATTAACCAACATTTGTAGCCACAATAATCCGATTTACGGCGCTCGAAGTAATACATACATGTAGAATAGAAACGCATACACATGGTAGCAAGTTAATTACATTGTAGTTTATTAAATAACACGCAAACAAACAGGAAAACAAACACATAAAAGTTGCATTCACCATTTGTTGCAAAGAACGGTAACTTAAAACAGGGGACACAATAACTTCTTTAAAAAACCTGAAGGTAACATTGGAAATACTTCACAAACGGAAGTTAAAAGGTGAAGAGTAGAACAGAGCATACTAGTTGGTACGAATCTTATAGGGGAACATGAACAGTTATGCTCATGTGTTGTTCTCGTAACAGAGACAGCTTGTAGCGGGTTGTCATTTTGGGCAATTTGAGGACAGGTCGAGACATAAGTCAACGGGTGGAAGTCAAAGGACATAGGGTCAAACGACGGAAGCCAGGACATAAGTCATAAGACAACGGTTCCGGATCAATACAATTCCCAAGAATATAATAGAGGCCTATAGCCAACTATATTTATGTGATGCACTACTCAATTAGCCGAGTGAATCAATATAACAGTGTGAAAAGGGAAAGAAGATAGTTTGTTCTATCCCCAGAAGAGATACTTAAACTGATGAGATCTTTGACAAAAATTGGACAGCCAATTTTTCAGTGACTAATACGTGTTACATACGGGAGTTAAACGGTTGTAACACTACACACAGAGGAGAGGAGTGTGTCAAAGACCTACACAGGGGCTTAGAGAGTTAAGACGGAGCTATACAGAGAATACTAGACAGGAGAGACATAGGCACTATATTTAGCTTGACAACAGGACACCCTTGTGTCAACTCAGAGAGCATTAAGTGCTTATGAGCGAGACTATAGGAAACTCGCCTCTCAACGAGTAACTGGGGAATACCAGTTACATCAGTTAACTGCCCAAGCGTGCTGGGACTCTACGCACGCAACCTCGCGAGCACACGCAGGACGAATGTCCGACGTTGAACGCGCAACTAAAAGCATGCCTCAGACGGGGGACAAGGACTGAGAGAGAATAGACGTGTTCGCTAGGAACCTTACGTAGTTTATAGACAATGGTGTTAGCTAGACCTTAGATTCCAATTGGTGAATAGTATCATTATTTCCACCTCTTCATTGCATCTGTGAAACATACCATGTTGTTGATTATCAATGAAGTAATCCGCTCGCCGAGCTTGTGTGTCATAAGCTCTAAATAAAAATGTATCCTTTTGCAAACCACACGAGTTATTGATTCGTGTTGTGCAAAAGTAGGGAGTCCTGAATAACCTGTCGCAAGTAGGTTGTTTACATTTATGTAAGGTTGTTCTAACTGCAACAAATAAATGATTAGACAGACAGGCAGACAGACAGACAGAGAGGGAGGGACGGACAGACAGACAGACAGACAGACAGACAGACAGACAGACAGACAGACAGACAGACAGACAGACAGACAGACAGACAGACAGTCCGGAACGGGAACTTATATGACTACTTATATGAATTAAATGAGATGCTCCCATCAGGGTCTGGGCGGGGCCGGGACAGACAGACAGATAGACAGACAGATAGATAGTCGGGAACGGGAGCTTATATGACTACTTATATGAATTAAATGAGATGCTCCCCACCAGGGTCTGGGCGAAGCCGGGCCGGGTCAGCTAGTCTTATATATAAATTAGGATGTGTGTGGATGTGTATGTCTGTATGTCCTTTATACGTTCGCGAACGGCCCATCCGATTGAGATGAAATTTTCTAAACGCCTTCCTTTCATTCCAGCGCTGCCAACTGTCGTATTTTTTTCCTTCCTCCTCTCTCCTCCCATTCCCATAATACGTACGTAAATATATGATGATGATGATGATAATGATGATGATGATGATGATGATGATGATGATGATGAAAGAATCCCCGAACCAAAACGCTAGGGAAAGGGAAGAAAATGACGTGACTACACAGAATCGTCACACGGCAATCATCATCATCATCAAGTGCCGTGCCGGCTGGCGTAGGCGTTCAACTCTGCTGCTGATATATATGCCTCCATGCCACGGCAATATCAATAACAATTCATCTTTTTATGTGTAAGGAAGTTATCTACAGTCGTGTAGAAGGGAAGAACAATCAATGAAAGGACCGAAATCACAGAACCTAGACGAGTATGAATTCGGAATGGCAAACTCCCTCCTCCTCTCTTCTCCTCCTGCCTCTACCTCCTCCCCTCCTCCTCCCTCTACCTCCTCCCTCCACCCTCCTCCTCTACCTCCTCCCCCTCCTCCCTCTCCCTCTCCCTCTTCCTTCTCCCTCTTCCTCTCCCCTCCTCCTCCATGCTCCTCCCTCCTCCTCCCTCTACCTCTTCCCTCCATCCTCCTCCCTCTACCTCCTTCCCCTCCTCCTTTTTCCCCCTCCCTTCTCCCTCCTCCTCCCTCTCCTCATACCCTTGCTCCTCACCCCTCCTACTCCCTTCTCCTCCTCTCCTCCTCTCTCCTCCTCCCTTTTCCTCCCTCTACCTCCTCCCTCCTGCTCCTTCCTCCACATCCCTCGTTCCTCCTGCTCCCTCCTCATCATTCCTCCTCCTCCTCCCCTCCTCCTTCTACCTCTTCCTCCCTCCTCCTTCTCCTCTACCTCCTCCTTCCTCCTCCCTTCCCATTCCTCCTCCTCCCTCTTCCTCCCTCCCCCTCATCCTCTTCCCTCCTTCTCCTCTTCCTTCTTCCTCCGCCTCGTCCCTCCCTCTCCCACTCTCTCCTCCTGCCCTCCTCCTCCCTTCCCTCCTCCTCCCTCCTCCTGCGTTCTCCTCCTCCCTCCTCCCTCCTCCTCCCTCTTCCTCCTCCCTCCTTCTTCTCCTCCCTCCTCCCTCCTCCTTCTCCCTCTTCCTCCCTCTTCCTGCTCCCTCCGCCTCCTACCTCCTCCTACTCTCTCCTCCTCCTCCTCACTCTCCTCCTCCCTCCTCCTCCTGCGTTCTCCTCCTCCCTCCTTCTCCCTCTTCCTCCTCCCTCCTCCTCCCCCTCCTCCTCCACCCTACTCCTCCCTCTTCCTAATCCCTCCTCTTCCGTCCTATTCCTCCCTATTCCTCCTGTCTCCTGTCTCCTCCTCCCTCCTCTTCCCTCCTCCACCTCCCTCTTCCTCCTCCCTCCTCCATTTACCCAAGACAGACAGACAGATAGTCGGGAACGGGATCTTATATGACTACTTATATGATTTAAATGAGATGCTTTCCACCATGGGCTGGGCCGGGTCAGACAGACAGATAGACAGATATATAGACAGACAGACAGACAGTCGGGAACGGGAACTTATATGACTACTTATATGAATTAAATGAGATGCTCCCCACCAGGAGTTGGGCGATGCTGGGCCGGGTCAGACAGACAGACAGATAGATAGTCGGGAACGGGAACTTATATGACTACTTATATGAATTAAATTAGATGCTCCCCACCTGGGACTGGGCGAAGCCGGGCCGGGTCAGCTATCTTATATATAAAAGGCGATCTCCGTCCGTCTGTCTGTCTGTCTGTCTGTCTGTCTGTCCCTATGTCCTTTATGCGCTCGCGAACGGCCCATCCGATTGAGATGAAATTTTCTACACGTCTTCCTTTCATTCAAGCGCAGCCCACTGTCATATTTTTTAGTGTGAAATGGGCTGCTTACCCAATATTATTTCATTTTTCATTTTAATTTCATATATCTCAGGGGACCTAACTCTGTAAAAGTTATTTCAAGGGGCATAACTTTTCTGTATAACTTATAGTCATATTGTGGCATCGTTTTCACAGATTTATAAACTCTTTGTCCATAGTTATTACCGGCATATGAGTTATAATAAATAATGATACAATCTGTAAGGCATTTTCAAAGTTTTCATAAAAATAATGCACAATGCATAACATTGTAACTCATCTTTTTTTGCTTAAGAAGTTACTGTAGTCATGCAGGTGATTAGAAAGAGTTTTCATTAAAAATAATGGATGGTTTGTGGAAGGACATTCTTTTAAGTTACTTTTTTTGTTGTATGAATTTAATGAGAACTTATATGACTACTTATATGAATTAAATGAGATGCTCCCCAACAGGGACTGGGCGAAGCCGGACAGGGTCAGGCAGACAGATAGACAGACAGACAGACAGACAGACAGACAGACAGACAGACAGACAGACAGACAGACAGTCGGGAACAGGAACTTATATGACTACTTATATAAATTAAATGAGATGCTTCACACCAGGAGCTGGGCGATGCCGGGCCGTGTCAGACTGACAGACAGACAGAAAGACAGTCAGACAGACAGACAGACAGACAGACAGACAGACAGACAGATAGTCGGTAACGGGAACGAGAACTTATATGACTCCATCCATCCAACATGTGTCATGCTGGTAAGCGTGGGCGGTCATGTTCTGCCATCCACTCGATCAACAGAGTCGTGGATCAGTTCCGTGTTTCTGTCTCGACCATGCCACAAGGCCAAGCCATCCAGATACTTGTTTCTAGGTCTTCCCCTTGGTCTTTTCCCCTAGATCTTACCAGTTGTCACCAAGTTCTCCAAATCATTTCTTCTCATAACATGCCCAAAAAATTGTGACTGTCTACGTCTAATGTTTCTGATCAGTTTACGATCTTCATTTGTTTCTTGAAGGACTTCTTCATTGGTCTTTCTGGCTGTCCATGGTATTCTTTGCATTTTCCTCAGAAACCACATTTCTACAGCCATCAGATGTTTTTCAGCCTGGCTGCTCATTGTCCAAGCTTCACATCCATATAAAAGTACAGGTTCTATGTAGCATCTCAACACTCTTTTTCTCGTTTCAATTGACATCTTTTTATTGGTCAGTATGTTTTTCATCTTGCTAAAGGCTACTTTTGCCATGGCGATTCTTGTTCTAATCTCTTCAAGGCATCTCCCATCAGATGTTATTACTGTTCCGAGATAATTGTACCTATTCACTTGTTGAAGAATATTCCCATTTACTTGTATATTACACTGTGGTATTTCGTTATTCCTAGTGACGACCATAATCTGTGTCTTTTTACAATTTAATTCTAACCCTTGTTGTTCACTGTGTGTAACAACAACATCTACTAAATTTTGCAGGTCCTGTTCATTGTCTGCAATCAAGACTGTATCATCTGCATATCTAATGTTATTGATGCATCGTCCCCCAATGTTGATTCCTTCCATATTTTCAATATTTCTGAAAATATTTTCACTGTACAGGGAAAACAGATCTGGAGACATTACACATCCCTGTCTCACATCTCTCTTAATAGGCTGATATTGGCTTACTTCATTATCAACTCTTATGGCAGCTTGTTGTTTCCAATATATGTTTTTTACAAGTCTAAGGTCTTTCTCATCAATTTGTAGATCTTCAAGCATCCTTATCATGTTGACATGTCTCACTTTATCAAAAGCCTTTGTGTAGTCAATAAAGCAAAGGTGTAATCCTTTGTTTACTTCTATAGAACGTTCGATTACGGTTCTCAGTATATACACAGCATTTACTGTACCGTTGCCTACTACAAACCCACATTGTTCTTCTCCTATTTCAGGTTGTATTTTCCTCCTAACTCTTTGCATGATAATTCTTAGCAAAATCTTCGTGATGTGACTCATTACACTAATTGTTCGATGTTGATCACATTCCAAGGCTCCTGATTTCTTTGGGATTGGAATAAATACAGAATTACATAACTCATGAGGTATATTTCCAGTATCATATATTGTATTAAGCAGACTGGTAACTTTATCTATTCCATATTCTTCTAAAGCATTAATCATTTCTGTTGTGACGCTGTCTGGACCAGGGGTCTTGCCAGATTTCATATGATTAAGAGCATTCTGAACCTCCATCTTCAAAATTGCTGGCCCTTCATTGTTATTTTGAACAATATATTGTTCGTCTCTGTTATCGTCATACAGGTTTTTCACGTAATCTGACCATACATGTAAAATCTGATCTTTTTATATTATGACTCTTCCATCTTTTGTCTTTAGGCAGCCTGCTGATGTACGTGTTCTTTGATTAGTAATCTCCTGAATTCTTTTGTGCATTAGTTTCGCATTTTTACTGTTGTGTTGTTTTTCAATTTCTCTGCAATTTTTCTCAAGCCATGTTTCTTTAGCCTCCTTACATAAGGTTCTGACTTTTCTTTGAATTTCTTCATATTTGGCAGGATTATTTTTGTCTGTCTTCTTGTTTCCATTAGTTGTAAAATTTCTTCAGTCATCCATGTCTTACGGCCCACTTTCTTTACTTTTGGAATAGTTTTTTCTGCTGCACAACTGATTGAATTCTTCAGCATTTCCCATTGATCATCTACATCTTGAAATAGGATCTCTAGATCAGACAACAAATTCAAATTTGTTCTTTACTTCTATGTTAAAATTATCTTGTATTTCTTTGTCAGTTTTTAATTTGCACAAGTCATATTTAGGGTTTCCTGCTGTAATACTTGACTTTCTTTAACTTTACCCTCAATGTGCCAGTAATTAATCTGTGATCACTGTAACAGTCTGCATTTGGAACTGTTTTTACAACTGTTAATGCATTTCGAAACCTTTTGCTTATCAGGATGTAATCTATCTGGTTTTTAATCCTGCTGTCTGGACTCCTCCATGTCCATAATCTTCTAGGATGTTGTTTTAAACCAGGTGTTTCCTACAACCATTTCTTGTTCTTTTGCCCATTCTACAAGTCTGTAACCTCTTTCATTTCTCCTCCCAAACCATGGTTGCCTACACTGCATCCATCGCTTGCTTTCCTATTTTTGCGTTGAAATCACCCATTATGATATTATTTCTGATTTTTTACAGTTCTTCAAAGCAGACTCCATGTCATTATAAAATTCCTCTACACTTTCTTCACTGCTTTCACTTGTTGGGGCATATATTTAATTACATTTATTTTAAAAGGTCTTCCGTTTTAATTTTTCTAATAGAACTCGTCTGACACAGCCAATTCCCTTTTACAGAATTTGATGTTGCTTATCTAATATAATGGCTACACCCTCTTTGCTGTTCTTCTCCCCCCAGTAAATAATCTTTCAATCCTCTCCTGTCCCTTTTCCCTGCTCCTCTCCATCTCGTTTCCCATATTCCTATATGTTAATCTTTTTCCCCTCCATTTCTTTTTTGATGTCCTCCAACTTTTCCCTCTGCATTCATTGTTCTAACATTCCAAGTTCCTACTTTCAATGATATTAATCTTTTGCACCTAGTAGCCTGTTGACGGTCTGGAGTCACCTGGTGCGCATGACTATCCCTACCGGGCGAGGTCTGCTCCTATGGAGCACCCATTTACGCCGTTTCTCTGATTATCGATAAGTGAACACAACATGATTTTCTTGGCATGTGTAAAGAAGGTAGTTTGCCATTGCTTTCCTTCCTAGCAGTGACCATACTGGTCAGTGACCGTAGCCATTGTCTCCTCAAAAAAGGAGATCCTCTGCCTACCGTCGTGAAGGTGGAGACCATAACCTACAACTATCTGTCGGCTGCTCTCCATCTTCATCCACCACCTGCACCCATGGCTTCACGTAACCCTGATCGGGGGGCCTAAACGGGTACTCCACCTTGCCCAAGGGTGTCCCGTAGGCTAGCGGAGGGAAGGAGGCGCCTTACTTCTCCTTTGATAGGGGATACCCCTACCCCGCTACCCCGTTATATGACTATTATATGAATTTAAAAGAGATGCTCCCACCGGGGTGGGCGAAGCGGGCAGGGTCAGGCAGCAGATAGACAGACAGATAGACAGTCGGGAACGGGAACTTATATGACTACTTATATGAATTAAATGAGATGCTCCACATCCAGGTCTGGGCGAATGCCGGGCCGGGACAGACAGACAGATAGACAGACAGACAGATAGATAGTCGGGAACGGGAGCTTATATGACTACTTGTATGAATTAAATGAGATGCTCCCCACCAGGGTCTGGGCGAAGCCAGGCCGGGTCAGTTAGTTATATATAAAATGCATACTTAACCACATAAAAATGTGCATGATTATGAGTGCCTTACTAAATCAGATCAAGAAATATAGAAATAATCTGATACCGAAAATACCGTGTTCACAGCGTTGAGTTATTTGACCTCACATTCATTGAAACAGTTTCCCGATAAGAATCTGGAGTCGTGAAGATTAACGAATAAGGTATAGTAGCTGAAGGCAATATAAGGATAATTCTTACCTCTAGTAATGTATTATTTGTCCCCTTCTAGCTTGGAAAATTGACCATGTAGCTAAACAGTCGTCGATGCAAATCGTGAATAAACTACCGCCAAAAATGACTCCCAATGAGTCGGCTTGCAGAATGAAGGGTATACCTGTTAACGGAACTCTTCTGCTGACCTCTTCTGCTGACCTCTTCTGTGTACCTCTTTTATGTAACTCTTCTGTGTACCTCGTCTGTGCGTCGTTCGGGTCGTACTACTTTTAAATCTCTATCTTAAATATTCTAGACTTACCTGGTGTTGACGTCTAAAAAAAAAATTATAAAGCAATATTTATATTCAGGCGGCGACTCCGACGGTCTCATAAATGACTATCAATAAGTCGGCTAGCAGAATGAAGGATGTATAATAGAAACCCATTAACAGAACTCTTCTGTGTACCTCTTCTGTGTAACTCTACTTTGTACCTCTTCTATGTAACTATTATGTGTAATTCTTCTCTGTACCTCTTCTATGTAACTATTCTGTGTAACTCTTCTGTGTACCTCTTCTGTTCGTCGTTCCAGTCGTCCTACTTTTAAATCTCTAACTTAACTATTCTAGGCTTACCTGGTGTTAACGTCAATTTAAAAAAAAAAAATTTATAAAGCAATATTTATATTCAGGCGGCGACTCCGAAGGTCAACTCGTCACAATCACGCTGAGGCAGTACTCTACTTTACATTGACAGCCTGTCAGCCTTTTCATTTCTAGACAATTACATAAATAAATACACATAGTATTATTTGGCGCTCACAGAAGGAGAAGAAGGAAATAGAGACTAGAAGGCGCACTCTTAGTGGCCTCAACGGTTCTCCCCATTGATTTTCATTTCTAGGCACGTTGTATTGTGAAGAATACTTGATATATGGTGGTATCGCCATATATTTGGGTCTATCGACGCTCTCATGGCTATGTGATCATTCTCACAAACGCCGTCCTTGCTTCCCATGCAATTTCCTGACCCCATTTTAGTTTGGGTCGGCCCATATCAGTTAAAAAAATTCTCTGCCTCAAAGGAGGTTCGAACGCCTACATACGGCTCCTGCAGGAATGCAAGCTCGCCCACTGCGCTACAGTGGCTCTCGAAAAATAAAATACAAGAGCACAAAAATGAGTCTAAAAAATTCAGTTATAATAGTGTTAGTTGGTTGCAAGCTTTATAAGGTATGTCGCATCAACCCCAGCAGGGGTT
>JACEFZ010026918.1:0-29226 GCA_014155875.1 Cepaea nemoralis | reverse complement strand
GCTCAGAAATGCTTAAGTTAGTGCTTGTCCTTTACGGGACGTCACAATCAACCCAGCATTTTGGGATATTCGTGATTTACTAGGCACGCTTTACGTTTAGTTTATCCTTACTTTCTGAACAACCGACACTCATACCAACGAATCACCGCAAAGCGGCCGGCTTCTCAAACCACCAGCAGCTGATTTCGAGTCCTGGACTCAGTAGTTGGCGGAATTGTGAAACGTGTTCACTGTCACTGGATTCCAGCGCCGACCTTGTATCCTGAACACGCTGTCAATAAAACAATATACCAGTAGAAATTTACAATGTGTCATTGAGAAAGTCGGGCAGAGAAAATAACAATTATCGTAAACACGAAATGTTACCCTGCCGAGATTCAGTCAAAAACATGCGATCCATTTCCTGAACAATACACACAAACATGAACAATTAATGCGAATCACGTAGATCAATCAGTTTAATGAGTTATGTCAACTAAGACCTCTCTTGAATATAAAAGCTATCAGATATTACAGAAACTCGGTTTCGATTTGTTGTAGATAAATCGATCTAACGCACAATCAGTGAATTAATCAGCCAATCAAGTTTGTGGACGCCTATTTCTTCGTCATGAAGACATGTGACTAGGCTAGGTTTATTGTGTTTACGTAATTCATTGGCACCTTGCCGTCTTGACAGACGATATTTTCTTACAGTGTGCTTCCAAAAGGCTTAATAATTACAATCCATGGCGGTAGCCAGTGTGATTGATTAGACCAACTGGCGAGTTAAATGATCGCCCACAATGGATGCATGTGAATACATGGTCGTTTCCAACATCACGCACCATCTTACGTCTCACACGCTCGGTGTGTGTGACCTATTCTTTGTTTTAATTCCATTTCTGATATTTTCCCTCCATGCAACACGTTCAACGGCGACTTGCTCCCACTGTGCAAAATCAATGCCTGTATCAATCATGTCCCGCTTACACACATCTTTGTATCGTAATAGAGGCCGACCACGATATCTCTTATTTTTCGTAAGCATGATTTGGATAATATCCAAGTTTGACATTGGCAGCATCAGATTGGCGTGAATATGTTATTTAATATCTGTCTTTTTGTGGACATTGGTATTTGTGAATGTTTCAGTATGGTTTACATATAAGCGCGCCTGCTTGTCGGCATCTGGTTTCGATTTCTCTGTCTATTCTGCCATCTTCTGTGATCATACTTCCAAGATATTTGAATTCTTTAACTTGCTTCCATTAAAGGTCCCAGTAACACGCGAACGAAGAAAGCCCTCTAGTACTGCTCTATAGTTCCCGAGATTACTCAAACAAATCCTGAAACAGGAACATACTGTGGGTATATGAAGTGTTGGCAACATCACATATTATTGGCTTGAGTGTGCAGAGTCATAGGTGATCAGTCTCTCCCTCTCGTAGCGAGCATCGAGAGCTGACGTCCAACCTCGTCCGCCCGCTTCATATTAGTGTGATCATAACGCCCAAACCGCAACACCAATACATACGACATACGCCATTACTCAACATCACTAATTCACATCTACAGTTGAAGGCATTTTGGACCGCTGCCGAAAAAAAAAAAAATCATACTAGTTACTGGTCGCCGTTCGTGGCTTAAGGGGCTAGTGAAAGCAGTTTCACAATTCCCCGACACACCGGTTCGATGATTCGATATCAGCCGCAGGCAATTTATAATCAGGTGACTTTGTGTTGATTTCGGTGATATGAGAGTCGGCCGTTCTTAAGCAATGACAAACTACACAACGTGGAAAAATTAACTAGTAAATCACAAACAGCCAATAAACGTTGAGGTTGATTACAGTGTCCTGAAAAAAGGACACGCAACAAGCTTTAAATAGGTACGGGTATTACCCAACGTCTCCATTCAGAAACCGGCAGGCCTAGAAGGTCAAATATCCAAACATTCAGTCTTTGGAACACGAATTTCTACGTGTACAATGTGTGTTTTTCTACAGGAGAATGGTAGTTATTGATGTCTTCGGATGTCAGCAACAGAGCTGATCCCAAACAGCAAGGACCCAGATTTGTTTATAGTCATGAACGCCTACGCCAGTTTGTCTGGTCACGTGATAACAACGGTGATTCTATATCAAAATTAAATTAAATTGCTGAACTGTTCAGGGACGAGAATCTCAAAGTTGGGCAAGAAGGGGGAAAGGGGTTAGGTGAGGGGGTGGTGGACACTTGTACAGAACCTCTTATTTGATCGCGTTATTTTTTTTTTTTCCACGTTTCCATCCTGTTTCAGGATATTGCGGTCAACATCAACATCTCTCAGCTGTATGTTGATTCCTAGGCTAGATTATGCTCATCAGCCCGCCACGACTTTCTGAGCGACCGGCTCCATACTCTCAAAAGTCACTGGCACGACACGAATCTCTTCCAATTCTTGTGCGCTCACGTCAATCACGAGAGTATTCGGGGTTACGGAGAAAGCTGCTAACGCCTAGACCAGGGAGACCGGCTTGGTCGCGTTATAGCTCTCAAAATCCTAGAGTAGTTAACAGATAAGAGAAATGCCGCTTGCAGCAAGATAAACACACACCTAGAGTAGTTAACAGATAAGAGAAATGCCGCTTGCAGCCAGATAAACACACACCTAGAGTAGTTAACAGATAAGAGAAACCACGATTGCAGCCAGATAAACACAAGTCACGAAGCAGATACCTAGTGTAGGCTTGCGATGTGTTATAGCCAATGCATTATGTAGGCCAGAATACACAGAGGAATTGATGGTCGGTGAGTCCCTCTATGAGGCAGACGAGGGTCGCAGCTTTGAAACCGTCGACCGCAAACACCTGTGACATTATCCTCGTAA
Source organism: Cepaea nemoralis (assembly GCA_014155875.1). Lineage (NCBI taxonomy): Eukaryota > Metazoa > Mollusca > Gastropoda > Stylommatophora > Helicidae > Cepaea > Cepaea nemoralis. The sequence goes on along the minus strand of JACEFZ010026918.1, from coordinate 26,376 downwards.
CTCTGCTTGTGATGACACTAATACGCCCGCTTGCAACAGGCTATGGCAATAATGATACACAAATATAAGTGTAGATCACGTGAAAGCAAAACACGGATACAGTGTGCGTAGCTTACATCGAATTTAAGCCAGTTGAACAGAAACCAAAATGCTAAAATTAAGAAGAAGAAGAAGAAGAAGAAGAAGAAGAAGAAGAAGAAGAAGAAGAAGAAGAAGAAGAAGAAGAAGAAGAAGAAGAAGAAGAAGAAGAAAACGTAATAAATAAGTGAAATCACAATATACACATCCGACGTTTCGGTCCTAGTGCCTTCTTAGGGAACAGCACAAACAGAGTTAAAGGAAAGTATAGCTGTAAATAAAAATTTTTAAATGTAAATAAGAATTGATTCTGACGAGTGTGGGACTTTATTGCTCAAGAAGGGTATGCAGGTGTTCAAGTACATGTGTGCCAAATCAAGAAATGTGAAGCCACAAAGGTAGGCACAATCTAACCGAGATAGATAACGATAGATATGGTGTTGTGGTAGCAAGATATGGAGAGAAGAAAACAGAGTTAAACAGTTTATTCATTCAGTAGCATGTCCTTTGCAGAACCTCGCTCCCATAACAACCTTCCGGAAAACCTCTCGATCATAAGCAAGATGTCCCACGTCTGATACACCCATCTGGAGATCATCCGCCACATCCTGCACCCATCTTCTCTTTGGCCTACCTCTTCCTCTCTTCCCAGGCATATACCCCTCCTTTATTGTTCTCTCCAAACTTTCGTGACGTTTCAAGTGACCAAAATATTTCAATTTTCTTTGTTTTATCATCTTTAATAGCCAACCTTCTTCAATATTCAACTCTTGAAGTATGGATGCATTTGTTCTTTTCTTTACCCAAGATATTCTTAGAACTCGTCTATAACATTTATATTCAAAGGCGTTTATGAGCTGTTCAACTTGTTTATTAAGTGTCCATGTCTCACAGGCGTATGTTGCAATGGGAAAGATGCATGCTCTTAAAAATCTAATTTTTGTAGTTCTGTCTGTCCCACTCCATAATTTATTCAGCTGTTTTAGTCTTTGAAGAGCAATTGATAGTCGCCGTTTAATTTCTTTCATTGTGTCACCGTTATTGGTAATCAATGAACCAAGCTTTTCAAAATTTTCCACCACCTCCAATTTTCCCCCATTAATGTATATTTCTTTCTCCATAGTATAACAGTAGACGGTACTACCTGGTTTCTGTTAGCGCTGAACGTTGGGCGGCGCTTACCAAACCTGACACCCCACATTGTGCCAACGGCTTCGGGCGGAAGAGCGCAATTGGGAGGGTACAAGCCTTACCCTGGTGCGAGGAAATGCAAGCTAAAGACAAAATGTCATGGCAGGGCAGACCAGGCCCTAAGCCTTGGTTGGCGACTGGTCTAGGATCGAAGCTCCGACAGGCGGACAGTTAGAGCATTGCTTTGCTGATCCGGCAGCTTCTGCAGCTTGTCTTGTTCCAGATGTAGGGGTGTTACCTTTCCTCTGGAGTAAACTAGGCAGGCCGAGAGAGGGATCATGCTGCATGGGCAACACATGATCTCTATATTTTAGCCCAGGCTTTGTGCTATGGAGAGGCAATAACTCCATCCCTGGTCTTAACTGGTCTCGGAATCAAAGCGAGAGGCAACTGTTACGGGTTATAAGTCCTTGTCAGTTGGCGTAGACATGGGGCGCCACGCGTTGCCTCTGACGGTGGGAGACACCTATAGGTGTCACTGATCAGCTACCGCCCGCCTCAAGCTGGGCAGCCCCCAGCCAATTGGGTGCTGATCCGCCACAGCCTGCCTGCTTCAATGGGTGCTTGGGGCTAGGACAAAATCTGAATCGCAGGCTGTAAAACCAATGCACCAGGTACAAACAAAAATAAAAATAGAAACCTCAAGCTACGGCTTGCAACCTGGAACGTGAGAACCATGTGTCCAGGATTTTCCACTGACTTGACCAATATTGACGATGTGAGAAAAACGGCTGTGATTGATGCCGAACTCAATCGTCTAAACATTGATATTGCTGGCCTGCAGGAGACTCGCCTCGCTGAGGAAGGGTCACTCAGGGAAAACAACTACACCTTTTTCTGGAAGGGTAGAGGGCAGGCAGAAAAAAGGCAACACGGTGTGGGCTTTGCAGTGAAGAATTCGCTACTGGGAATGATTGAAATTCCAGCAGGAGGAAATGAAAGACTATTATCCCTGCGCTTGGCAACCTCTTGTGGGTTTGCCACCATTATTACTGCATATGCACCGACACTCGATTCCTCTGATGATGTGAAGGATTCGTTCTATGAGGAGTTAGACTCCGTGATCAAGGCAGTTCCAAAATCTGACTACATTTATATGCTCGGTGATTTCAATGCTCGTGTGGGCAAGGACTCGAGTTCATGGCCAGTGTGCCTTGGAAAATACAACATCGGTCGCATGAATGGAAATGGGCAAAGGCTGCTGGAGCATTGCACCAGTAATGACCTATGTATTACAAACTCCTTTTTTTAAAACAAAAGAGATGCATAAGGTCACATGGAAACATCCAAGATCCGGCCATTGGCACCAGCTGGACTTCATCATCACACGGAGACAACATCTGAACCATATATCATTGACTCGTAGTTACCACAGTGCTGACTGTGATACGGATCATTCTTTGGTTGTTGCAAGGGTTAGACTGAGACCAAAGAGAATCTACAAAGCTAAACACAAATCTAGCCTCAGGATTAATATTATTAACACTCATGATCCTGAAAAGTGCTTTCAGTTTCAACAGCAACTTGAAGACGCTTTCACTGATACACCAGAAAATTGTTCAGTAAATGAAAAGTGGGGTCAAATTAAGGAAACTCTTTATAAAACTGCCGTAGGGGTTTACGGCACTGTGGATCATAAGAGGCAGGACTGGTTTGCGGCCAACAGCGAGACTCTGCAGCCCTTGATTGATAAGAAGAAGAAAGCTCTCTTAAGAAACAAGGAAAGACCAACGCGTAACACTCTGAGTGAGCTTAGGCAAGCTAGGAAGGATGTGCAAAAGGCTGCCAGGCAGTGTGCAAATGATTATTGGATCAAGTTATGTGAGTCCATTCAAATCGCAAGTGATAAGGGAGACATAAGAAGCATGTATGAAGGAATAAAGAAAGCCTGCGGTCCAGTGATCAAAAGAAGTGCACCATTGAAAACCTTGACTGGAGAAATCATCACTGATAAGAAACAGCAGATGGACAGATGGGTAGAGCACTATTTGGAGCTTTACTCAAGTGAGACCAAACTAGCGGATGATGCCCTCAACGCCATAGAGGCTCTACCAACTCTTGACCACCTGGACACACTTCCCACCATAACAGAAGTTAAGTGTGCTATAAATGAGCTTGCATCTGGCAAGGCTCCAGGTAAGGATGGGATTCCAATAGAGGTTATCAGGAGTGGGCAAGACACACTCACTATACAGATACACCAGCTAATAGAGCTATGCTGGCGTGAAGGACAAGTCCCACAGGATTTCAAAGATTCAAGCATCATAACACTGTACAAGAACAAGGGCGATCGGAGCGACTGCAACAACTATAGGGGTATCTCACTTCTGTGTATTGTTGGAAAAGTATTTGCCAGAATTGTTCTGCGCAGACTTCAAGTCCTAGGAGATCAAGTCTACCCCGAATCACAGTGTGGCTTTCGACAGAACCGGTCTACCACTGATATGATATTCCCATTGCGACAAATGCTAGAAAAATGCCGTGAACAGAATCAACCACTGTTTATTGCCTTCATCGACCTCACAAAGGCATTTGATTTGGTCAGTCGTGAGGGTCTGTTCAAGGCACTAAAGAAGATTGGCTGCCCACCAACTCTTCTGTCCATTGTGGAATCGTTCCACACAGGCATGAAGGGTATAATCAAGTTTGATGGTGCAACTTCTGAAGAATTTGAAATCAAGAGTGGAGTTAAGCAAGGTTGTGTACTAGCTCCCACCCTCTTTGGAATATACTTTTCACTTCTACTGAAATATGCATTTCATGATCAGGATGGTGGTATATACATTCACTCACGCTCAGATGGCGGCCTCTACAATGCTCAGAGATTGAAGGCTAAGACCAAAATTAGGAGGGTACTGATCAGAGAGTTGCTTTTTGCAGATGATGCTGCAGTTACGACCCACTCTGAGGAAGAATTGCAATGTCTACTATCTGCATTCTCCAATGCTTGTTCTGAATTTGGTTTAACAATTAGCAAAAAGAAGACACAGATTATGTCACAAGGTGCACATGGGGTACCATCAATCTTTATTGACGACGCCGAACTAGAGATAGTAGACCATTTTACATATCTAGGATCAGTGGTAAATAGCAAATTATCCCTAGATCAGGAAATCAACATCCGGATTGGTAAGGCAGCAACAACAATGAACAGGTTAAGAAAAAGAGTCTGGGAGAACAGGAAGCTTACTGCCAAAACAAAAGTCCTTGTCTATCAAGCCTGTGTCCTTAGTACTCTTCTCTATGGCAGTGAAACCTGGACAACTTACTCACACCAAGAGAACAACTTAAACAGCTTTCATATGCGGTGTCTGCGAAGAATTCTTGGTATTAAGTGGCAAGACAAAATCACAAATACTGAAGTATTGGAAAGATCAGGTTGTGTGACAGTTTATTCCATGCTCAGTCTTCGTAGACTTAGATGGATAGGACATCTTAGGAGGATGGATGATGGTAGAATACCAAAGGATATCTTTTTTGGTGAATTACAGATGGGTAAGAGATCTCAGGGTCGGCCTCTACTACGATACAAAGATGTGTGTAAGCGGGACATGATTGATACAGGCATTGATAATGCACATTGGGAGCAAGTCGCCGCTGAACGTGTTGCATGGAGGGCAAATATCAGAAATGGAATAAAGTCAAAGGAGAAAATTATTGCAGAAAAGTCACACACCAAGCGTTTGAGACGTAAGATGGTGCATGATGGTGGAAATGACCACGTGTTCACATGCACCCACTGTGAACGGACATTTACAGCGCAAATTGGCCTTATCAGTCACACTCGCTACCGCCATAGGTAAAAGTTATTATGCCTTTTTAAAGCACAAACTATCGTCTGTCAAGACGGCAAGGTGCCAATGAATGGAGTAGTTTTATCTGTATGCATTATCTTTGTTTTTGCTATGTTAAGATATAAGTTGTGATTCTCACTATTCAATTGTGTTGAGGCTATTAGGTTTTCTATGCCATTCTGTGTTGTGGATAGTAATACTGTATCATCAGCATATCGAATCTCCGGTATGTCATGACCGCCAATATTTAGGGCATCATATAGCTCCCTGTTTATATCATCTCTTACATTTCTCATTATATTTTCGGCGTACAGGTTAAACAAAAAGGGTGACAGCACGCAGCCCTGACGGACTCCTTGCTTGATGTCAAACCAATCTGATGCCTCGCCATCTATTCTAACTGCTGCTTGTTGGTCTAGATAGAGCATTTTTATGAGTTGTACTACATGTGATGGAAAGCCCATATTCCTCATGATTTCCCAAAGTTTCTGATATTGTACACAGTCAAATGCTTTTGAATAATCCACAAAACATGAGAATAAGTTTACATTAAATTCTCTGCACTTCTCTATTATTAAACGCATGTTGAATATGTGATCTCTTGTTCCTCTTCCTTGTCTAAATCCAGCTTGAACTACGTTAATCTCTTCTTCCATTTTCTTACGAAGTCTTCCCATTATGACTTTTAGTAGAATTTTACTTGCATGACTGATCAGGGCAACAGTTCTATAGTTGGTGCATAATTTCAGGTTGCCCTTTTTTGGTATGGGAATCAAGATAGTTCTCTTCCAATCTTTTGGCCATATACCATATTTCCAAATCTTTGTACATAATGCATGATATATGTGTATGCTTTCTTCTCCTCCCTCTTTAATTAGTTCAGCTGGTATCTCATCACATCCAGGTGATTTACCATTCTTCAGGTTCTTTATAGCCCAAGCAATTTCATCTAATGAGGGTTCAGGTTCTGTCTCTGCTGCCATTGGTTCATGTATCTCATTCATATCCTCACTGTCACTCATATCATACATTCCACTGCTGTACTCCCGCCATCTTTCTAGAATTTGTCTAGATTCTGTTAAGGTATTTCCCATCTTGTCACAGATAACATTCAATTGAGGTTGAACATTTCTTGTCAATAACTTCATTTCTTTGAACATTTCATAATCGCTTCCAGTCTTATGATATTGCTCTATTCTGGTACAGCAATCTTGTATATATTGATTTTTGTCCTTTCTTGTGTTCTTTCTTATTTCTCGAGTTAAAGATTTATACTTCATCCTGCTGTTATCGGATTCACCTCCTTTCTGTTTAAGTTCCCTTCGTTATTTTATTAATTCAAATGTGTCTGATGTAATCCATGGCTTAAGTTGCTTTTTCTTGGTCGGAATTAAACCTTTGGCTGCAGTTATCAAGATATCTCTAGCTTGTACTGCCAGTTCATCAGGTGTCATTTCTTCTTGTACAGACATCAAGACCCCAAAGCGATTCCTAACTTCTATGTTGTATGCGTCCGGTATTTTTGTGAGATCAAAACGAAGTGTCCTTGGTCCTCGGGTAAGTTTTTGAGTTTTAATTTCAGATCTGCTTCTAATAACTGATGATCTGTATCACAATCTGCACTACGTAGGGGTTTTGCAGATGTTATGCTTGATCTCCATCTTCTTTGTATTAAAATATAATCTATCTGATTTTTGGTAATATTGTCTGGAGACTTCCATGTGAAGAGTCTTCTTGGATGTTGTTTAAAAAGCGTGGTTGGCTATCGTTAACTCATTTTCTGTGCAAAATTCAATTAATTTGTCACCTGCATCATTTCTATTTCCTAATCCAAATTTTCCTAAAACGTGTCTCTCATTTTCAGCTCTTCCTGCACCAACTTTTGCATTAAAATCTCCCATTATTATTGTTATATCATTATGACCAATCTTATTTAATGTGTCTTGTAGTGTGTTGTAAAAATCTTCAATTTCGTCCTCCTATGCTGTTGAAGTAGGTGCATATATCTGTATGAGAGTTGTGTTTTTGGGACGGCCTTTAAGTCTAATAGTGAGGATTCTGCCGGTCTCTCTAGCTGTGGGGTTACAGCACTTTCTCTCTGTAATCCCGTTTATCACGCAGAGTCTCGTAGCGGAGCGAGAACTGAGGCGGTTCGACCCCCGCTCGTGACTTGCGGGATACTGAGCCGGCCGCTCAGAAAGCAATGGCAAACTACTGAGCGTAATCTTGCCAAGAGATCAACATACAGCTGAAAGATGCTGGTGTTGACAGCTAAGTCCTGTAAAAGGGATATGCTAAAAATTTAAAAAAAAAAAAAAAAAAGTGAGGATTCTATCACTAACTGGATTATATCCCATTAAAGATTTTGCAGTTGTTTTATCTAAACAAAATGCCATTCCACTCTAGCCTCCGGCGTCTCTACCAGAATAAATGAAAATACTTCCATTTTCTGTTGTAAAATGTCCCTTGCCGCTCCAGCGATGTTCACTAATTCCTAAAATTTGAATGTTTAACCTCTCAATCTCATCACACACTACTTTAAGCTTTCCCTCATACAGACTTCTCACCAGAGAAGTGCGTGGGCATTTACAGCCCGTTCAGCGGGCCGAACCGTTCAAGAATCCAGTGGTGCCCACTCTATGACCACGAGCAGCATGACGATGGAGGTGATGGCAGTTACACAGGCTCTCATATGGCTGGAATCACAGCATTATACCAACGTGTGTGTACTAAGTGACTCAATGAGCATGATTCAGAAGGTCGAAGCTGGATCTGTACGTAGACAGTGGACTGAGTCGCTGCGGAAGTCTGTTGTCCGCAAAGTCACCTTCATCTTCGTCCCGGGACATGCGGGAGTCGAGGGAAATGAACGAGCTGATAAATTGGCTGGCTCTGCACCCCCTGTAGATGGCCAGCCCATGGATCGTGCCGATGTTATTAACGCCCTTAAAGATATGGCGAGAACAGAGGATTTTGACGCCAGTGATTCCACATCGCTTTCCAGGATGAAAGACTTGGGAGTAAGAATCGGCACGGCCAGACGCGAGAGGTACATCGGGAAAACAAAGCGCCTCGTCAACCAACACAGAACTGGCACTATTAGCCACCGGACGCTGATGCATATGCTGGGGGGAGGATCTGAGCACCTATGGACATGTCCGGAGTGCAACGAAGATACCCCAACTGATAACTAACTAACTAACTAACAGACTTCCCACATTCCACGTTGCTATTCCCACTCTGTTTCTTAGTCTGTCACAGGGGATTTCCTTGGTAACACAATATTTAAACAGTGGCATCTATTATAGTGTTAATTTCAGTTGGATGGCTCTATCCTAACTTTATTAGCTCTGCGTTCTGAATCTAGCCGGGCTGTCCTAATAGCATGACCATAACATACATATCCTCGAAACCCTTGTGATCTGGAGAAGTTTATTGGTTGGAGACGGTTTATTGGAATGTTATGTAATGTCCGTAAGATCGGTCAGGACTGGTCAGCCAGGAGTCTTCTGGTCTGTCCATTATATGTCATGCTAATCTCTTGCCATAATAGCATATTATGGGATGTGCACTTTGTCACACTGATTCCTGTTCAACTGGCCTGAGTCATTGAAAGGTATGACTACTGTGTTCGTTTTTGTGGTCTGTCTCTCACGGGATCTATATATTCCTATGTGTTTCATTTTAATAGTATCCACTCCACACACACACACCCCACCCCCAGTGGTGCAGGGGGCAGATTATAATAATACTGGCGGTCATTATGGCAGAATTGCTAAGAGCACTCGCTCTTAAACTTCCAGTGCGCTTATACCAAGGTAGCGGGTTAAACCCCTACACCAGCCAGTTGGACTTAAATCTTGACTTCTCGTCCAAGACTTGAGTACGTAAATTACAAGAACCTCAGAAGTCGGAATTAGTTCACCTGATGGCGAAGGACAATGGTAATATGGAAAACTAATCCACACACAACAATCAGCCCAGTGCACAGTAGTGGCATATGTATGGACTACTCTACAAAAATACTAATACTTAAGATATGTAGTTGGTTTGAAAACTATAACCCGAGCTAGATGAATCTGTTAGTATACCATTTGTGTGTGCCCTGGTTATATTCAAACCACCTAGATTGCTTTAAAACATTGCATGGTCAGGACAAGAATACACGCCTGATCCCAGACTGGTGATTGTGTCAGATGGCGAAGCGTATTCGACAGCGATAACCGCCGTGACACATGACGGTGATAACAGTTTTCAAATACTGCCTTTGTAATCATAAAGGATTGGGAAAACATGGACATAGTTGTTCTTTATGCTCTACAAGGAAATTAAATCTCGTCACCCGAGAACATTAACTCGGTCAACAAGTGCCTGAAGAAGTCGGATGTCCGTTAGTCTGCACACCTGTACCGTGTTTCCCGGAAAATAAGATCGGTTCTCGTATTAAATTTAGCTTTAAAAAAAAAAAAAAAACACTAGGCTCATATTCGGAGGATGGCTTATATTTATTTTTTTATTTTTTCAGATACAAAATTCTACATTTTTTCATGTACAAAATTCTACATTTATTCAAATACAGTCATGTCATCTTTTTTCTGGAACATCGTAATAACTCTCCAAATCCCGAATTCCGGCCTGATTTGCTATCGCTATTTCCTGTAGAACCATTGGTCCCAGTCTCTCATGTCCAACAATAAAGCTTTCCTTAAATGAGCATTTCTTGTCCATGTAGCCAGCTCGTATTGCATTGGTAACTTTATTTCACACGAGTGACGAGTAAGAGTTTTGAACCACACCCGTTCATTATCAAGTGCGCACCATGGCGACTGTACTCCGACTGGCCATTAGGCAACAAGTCTCTCATTTTAACTGATGATCTTAACTAGGGCTTATTTTAGGGGTAGGTCTTATATTAAAAGCATCTTGAAAAATGGTGCTAGGGTTTATTATAGGGGAAGGTCTTATTTTCCGGGAAACAGGTATGAGCGCTCAAACAATACGTGTGTGTTTATTTATGAATTCCTAGGGAGAAAAATGCCAAGCAAAAAATGATACGTCTCCCCGTTCTTTTGCGGTTAAATAAATATATTAAGCGATCAACTGTGTACAAATTGCAAAACTATTCAAGATTTTGATTAACGAAGATACAAACAATGGATTGCCCGATTTATGGCCTGTCATATTTCGCCGCATCTCGTCAGGTACATACTGCAGAAATCGCACAACATAAACGAAAACAATAATACAAATCCTTTAAACCGAAATATACATCAGACATTTTCACACATTTTCACGTATGGATGTGAAAGTTGGAAATCAACGGTAGCTTTAGATAAAAAATTAGACAATTTTGAGAACAAATGTCTTAGAAGACTTCTAAACATCCACTGGACAGACTTCAGAACCAATTCGCAAATAAGACAAGAGACTAAGCAAGATACAGTATCCAATTTCATAAGAAGACGCCGTTGGAGCTACATCGGCCATGTACTCAGAATGGACAAGACAAGACTCCCCTACCAAGCCCTCATATGGTCACCGGTAGGGAAAAGAAAACGGGGAAGACCAAGAGAGACCCTGCGTAGAACCATCATTAGAGAAGGCTCATTCAATGGCCAAGTAAATATCCAAGATCTACAACAGATAGCAGCGAACCGCCAGGCATGGAGAGACAGGACTTCTGCCCTATGCGCCGCCTTAGGCTCAAGAGGAAAGACTAACTAACTAACTAATTTTCACTCAGCAATTTGAATTGTCTACCGCGATAATTATAAACTGACTATTGCATTTTGTTTACACAAAGTTGACTTTTGTCAGATCAATCGGCATTCAAAGCCTTTAAAAAAAAAAACACCGGGTTTTTAAACAAGCTGGTGGAACATTTGAAAACCCTTTGATCACTCAGCGTGGCTCGTTAAACATTCAATCAATCAATCAGGTGCCGTCTCCACAATGATGGTTGGCTGCAATGGATCTCCAACGATCTCTCTCTCTCTCTCTCTCTCTCTCTCTCTCTCTCTCTCTCTCTCTCTCTCTCTCTCTCTCTCTCTCTCTCGTCTTGATTGTATATTCTGTCAGACTGCTGTTCGTCCATCTCTTGATTTTATCTTCCCACTTGTATCATTGTCAATCTCTCGCTCGCTTGTCTTCAACCGTACCCTTCAGTGTGGTTTTTATAAGAGTGCTATGTCTTTTAACGTAGCCGAAATATTACACTTGCTTCTTTTTTATTCTTTCATCAACTCTCTTTTCGTTGACTTATTTGGTGGTTTCGGAATTTGAGGTTTGAAGATTGAGCACAACCCACTACTGGCAAGGCTTTTCTCTTCTCATTCCCTGTTTTAAAAGAACCTCTGTATTTGATTGTTTTTGTTTCCATGAAATACGACATGTTATTTTATATATCCACATTCCAGGGCTTTATTTCGACTTTCTTATTGTTTGTTCATTGTCTAGGCTTCCCCGCCATACAGTAGTGTTGCATATAAATACCATTTGTCATTTCTCATGTTTAATGCGTTGTTAATCTCTCTAGACGTTAATACTGATTTCATTATGTTGAATGAATATTTGGTCATTCCTATTCTTATTGATTTCTGTTTCACGTTGAGAATTAAGAACAGAAAATTCTTGTAGATCCATGCAATCTATGTTTTAAGAAAAATCATGAGGATAATTGTTTCTTATATAGTTAAAAGTTATTGGCACATCTTTCACAGCACATTGCGTTCTACCCCATCATTTTTTGGCTGTTTGTGATTTATTGCCATTGCTTTATGAACGACAGGTATTCATACCATTGAATAAAAACCAGCGCCAGGCGGTCTGCTGTTAAACCGCCCGCAGCTGTGCTTTGAACACGGTATACGGGATCAGGAACTTGTCCGTAATCCGTTTGGCACATAACCGATTATATTGGAAGATTTGGAAAGTCGCTCCCACTAGGATACAGATTCAGATAAGTACCCTTAATATTGTTGTGTAGTGTGTTTCGTGTAGTTTTATGTCGATTTGTGTTTGTTTGTTCTATGCTGACGAAGGCTTTGGCCGCAACGTCCAATCTGTTTCTTGTAATCGTGTTTCACTAAAGTTCATAATCTACTTCTCGTTTTTGTGTGTGAAGTATTGTAAGAGCACAGTAAAGTAATAAAATAGTTACGTTATATTGTAAGAGTAGAGTAAAGTAATAAAATAGTTCAGTTATATTGTAAGAGTAGAGTAGAGTAATAAAATCCATCCATCTATCATGTGCCATGCCGATAAGCTTGGGCGGTCATGTTCTGCCATCTCACTCGATCACCAGAGTCGTGGATCAGCTCCGTGTTTCTGTCTCGACCATGCCAGAAGGCCAAGCCATCCAGGTACTTGCTTCTAGGTCTTCCCCTTGGTCTGTTCCCCTCGATCTTACCAGTTGTCACCAAATTCTCCAATCCATTTCTTCTCATAACATGCCCAAAAAATTTTGACTGTCTACGTCTAATTTCTCTAATCAATTTACGATCTTCATTTGTTTCTTGAAGGACTTGTTCATTGGTCTTTCTGGCTGTCCATGGTATTCTTTGCATTTAAGTAATAAAATAGTTAAGTTATATATTGTAAGACCACAGTAAAGTAATAAAATAGTTACGTTATATTGTTAGAGCACAATAAATTAGTAAAATATTTCTTTTATATTAAAGAGTATAGTAAAGTAATAAAATAGTTCAGTTATACTGTAAGAAGCCGGCTTCGTGGCTTAGAGGTTATGACTTTTCTCCGTAATCTCGTATACTCTCGTCAGGTAATGTGATGACGGTTCAAATCAGCAGTGGTTCGAATCGCATCGGTAACTTACGGGGTATGTGAGCCGGCCGCTCAGAAAGCAATGGCAAACTACTGAGCGTAATCTTGCCAAGAGATCAACATACAGCTGAAAGATGCTGGTGTTGACAGCTAAGTCCTGTAAAGGGATATGCTAAAAAAAAAAAAAAATAATGTAAGAGCGAAGAAATAAACAGGAAAAGATAGTTTTACAAGCCTTTGGCATATGGTGCTAGATTCATTTTTGTAAAGATCAATCGACACTCAGTCTGTGACGTCGCGTGTATTGACACTCAGTCTGTGACGTCGCGTGTATCCACACTCAGTCTGTGACGTCGCATGTATTGACACTCAGTCTGTGACGTCGTGTGTATCGACACTCAGTCTATGTCGTCGTGTGTATACGCACTCAGTCTGTGACGTCGTGTGTATCCGCACTCAGTCTGTGACGTCGCATGTATTGACACTCAGTCTGTGACGTCGTGTGTATCCTCACTCAGTCTGTGACATCGTGTGTATCCGCACTCAGTCTGTGACGTTAGACACTCAGTCTGTGACGTCGTGTGTATCCGCACTCAGTCTGTGACGTCGTGTGTATCCACACTCAGTCTGTGACGTCGTGTGTATCCGCACTCAGTCTGTGACGTCGCATGTATTGACACTCAGTCTGTGACGTCGTGTGTATCGACACTCAGTCTGTGACGTTCAACACTAAGTCTGTGACGTCGTGTGTATCCACACTCAGTCTGTGACGTCGTGTGTATCGACACTCAGTCTGTGACGTTAAACACTCAATCTGTGACGTCGTGTGTATCCACACTCAGTCTGTGACGTCGTGTGTATACGCACTCAGTCTGTGACGTCGTGTGTATCCGCACTCAGTCTGTGACGTCGTGTGTATCCGCACTCAGTCTGTGACGTCGTGTGTATCCGCACTCAGTCTGTGACGTCGTGTGTATCCACACTCAGTCTGTGACGTCGTGTGTATCCGCACTCAGTCTGTGACGTTCAACACTCAGTCTGTGACGTCGTGTGTATCCACACTCAGTCTGTGACGTCGTGTGTATCCACACTCAGTCTGTGACGTCGTGTGTATCCGCACTCAGTCTGTGACGTCGTGTGTAACGACACTCAGTCTGTGACGTTCAACACTCAGTCTGTGACGTCGTGTGAATCCACACTCAGTCTGTGACGTCGTGTGTATCCACACTCAGTCTGTGACGTTGGGCACTCTGTCTGTGACGTCGTGTGTATCCACACTCAGTCTGTGACGTCGTGTGTATCCACACTCAGTCTGTGACGTTCAACACTCAGTCTGTGACGTCGTGTGTATCCATACTCAGTCTGTGACGTTCAACACTCAGTCTGTGACGTCGTACGTATCCACACTCAGTCTGTGACGTCGCATGTATTGACACTCAGTCTGTGACGTCGTGTGTATCGACACTCAGTCTGTGACGTTCAACACTCAGTCTGTGACGTCGTGTGTATCCACACTCAGTCTGTGACGTCGTGTGTATCCACACTCAGTCTGTGACATTAGACACTCTGTCTGTGACGTCGTGTGTATCGACACTCAGTCTGTGACGTTCAACACTCAGTCTGTGACGTCGTGTGTATCCACACTCAGTCTGTGACGTCGTGTGTATCCACACTCAGTCTGTGACGTTAGACACTCTGTCTGTGACGTCGTGTGTATCCACACTCAGTCTGTGACGTCGTGTGTATCCACACTCAGTCTGTGACGTTCAACACTCAGTCTGTGACGTCGTGTGTATCCACACTCAGTCTGTGACGTTCAACACTCAGTCCGTGACGTCGTGTGTATCTCGCCAGTCGCGTTTACTTTCCAAGACACGTCCTGGTAAATATTTTACGTCGATGTGATCGAAAGAAAAAGAGCTCTCGCTCTTAAACTTCTGGAGAGCTGATGGCGATTTCGTCGTTTCAATCCCTACACCGGTAGTAAATTGGATTTAAACGTTTACTTCTCGTTCAGACAGCAATGGCAAACTACACAATGAACAATTAACTAAAAACATCACCCTTGTGTTGATTGCAATGTCCTGCAAATGACATGCGACATGTTTGTAATCAAAATTGTAAACTGAATTTTAAAACACCCTTAAATGATAAACTAAAACATACCTGTAAATTATACACACAACCTACAGCTGTATTCAGTCCAGTGAAAACATGCATTCAGTGATGGAAAAACCACAGAAGTAGATTTCGTTCGTTGATTACAATATCGATTACAGGGTAGGGAATCGAATACGTCATTGTTACTGCATTTAGTTACGGATGTAATTTCAGTGGTTCTCAATTCTATTGATGTTACACCCTTTGTTGAGAGGTCAGCGCGCATGTGTAGGAAGACCGGGGGAGGTGGGTGTGGGGGGTATATTCCTTGGATCGGTCAGGGGATTTTCTTTTTTCTGGTTCTGCAAGCGTCTGCAAGGTTATCACAGTGAACTCAAGATTAGTGGAAATGTTTTCAAATGGAGTAATACTCACTTGGTTGGTGGGTTAGAGTTTGGGCTTAGAAAATTACACCATATTTGCTGCAAAGTTTTAGCCATCGCGCGTTAATTACGAGGGGAAGTCAATAAATAAGTCACAAATGGCTGTAGAAAAAATAACTAAATATGATAACAACTTGAAACAAGTTTATTTTTATACGTACATTGTCCCTTTATTTCTCAACATAATTTCCACTAACATTGATGCACTTATCCCATCGTTTTATCAGTCCTTCCGAACCGGGCGCATAGAACTGCGTGCTCTGTTTTCTAAACCACGTTTTCACTTCACATTCAACTTCGGCGACATTCGCGAAATGTCTCTCGCCCCGGTGGGTTTTCAGTGCATCAAAAAGATGGAAATCGCTAAGGGCTAAGTCGTGGCTGTAAGGTGGATGTTCCAGAACTTCCCACCTTATTTGGTTAATTTTCTCCTGAGTTAATCGAGCCATATATGGTCTGGCATTGTCATGAAGAAGCAACACTCCTATAGTCAGCAGTCCTGGACGTTTTCTTCGAATTGCATCATGAAGCATCGATAGAACTTCACAGTACGATTCAGAATTCACCTATTGCATATGCTACAGAGTCTAACGTTACTCGACTGTTACCTCTAATTATCTCCTCCACCCGCTGCACAGATGCTTCTGTTGAAATCTCAACAGGGCGATCAGATCGGATTTCATCAACAAACAATTTTAGAGCGTCCGTGAGAAAATTTTTCTAACCAACTATGCACCGCTTTACGGGACAAACATTTGTAAGCATAAATAGGAAGCATTTTCTTATGTATTGCCTTTGTAGGCAGTCCGTTGGCCTACAAAAAACGCGCAATAGCACGTTGCTCTTTGATTGTACACTCCGTAAGTACATTCGCCATTTTGTTTATGCGTTGCGCATGCACATGAGACACCTAGCGCCACCTGACGAACGGGAATATAAAGTTCGATGTTGTTGTCACCTAATGACACATGTAGAAAACACCAACTACATATACCTGCCATCCCACAGAACTGTGTGACGTACTTATTGACTTGCCCTCGTAGTTTTCGTAATCAACACACCGACGTTACAAATTGGTAAAAGAAATCGTTGTAAAATGCCACATGTATGAAATATATTTTCATTATGGATTCAAGCCTATGAAATGTAATTTTTAATTGTTATTTAAATTTGGAATCCGCTCAGAACGGTGACAAGGCTTCAAATTACAACAGTTGTTATTTATGTTTATGATGAGGAATCAACAAAATCGAGAAGTACAATAGGTAAGCTTTATTAGAACGCCACCACAAGTGACAAAATGGATGTTGCGTCTAAATTCTTTATCAGCACACACACACACACATACACACACACACACACACACACACACACACACACACACAACAAACACACTGATGCAACTACATGGAAACCTCTACATCAAATATATAAAGGTTACTCTTCTATTTCCTTGTTATGGACTTTACACAGTGTAGCCCAATATTTATATTTATATTATAGACTTTACACAGTGTAGCCCAATATTTATATTTATGTTACGGACTTTACACAGTGTAGCCCAATATTTATATTTATGAAGGTTTTACAATTTGCCATCTCTGTGGCGAAAGGGCTACGGATAAAGTTAGTAATCGTGTTCGAAGCACAAGTGCACAAAATTTGGAAGCATACCGCCTTGCGTTGGTTTCCCATACAATGGTATGAGTGTCGGTCATTCAGAAAGCAACGGGACACTACTGAACGTAAAATTGCCCAGAAATCGAGAACAGCCAAAATATGCTTCGGTTGACTTCGACGTCCTGTAAAGCATATGCAACTAACTATAGTATGTCCCGATTTGAATGCCTTCATTCACGATCAATTATTTTGAAAACTGTCTGTTGCATCGTTATAAAATTTTTCCAGCCGTCTTATATTTACCCCCACCCAAGGCATATGTCTTTGATAGGTCCAAAAACAACTTAAATCATCGAAAGCGGCGACATTCCTTTGATATTTTGCTGAACAACTAGTGATTTCTCGCTAACAAAGTTATGTTTACAGTAATGGGAGACCTGCCAATTCAGATGACGCACAAAGGCGTATCCGGATTCGTATGGGAGTGGGTGCAATGAAAGAAGTAGCTTAAAATCGACAGGGTCAGCTGCATTGCACCGGGTTTTTATCCCATATGGTTCAGTTTCTTTCCGCAGCGCGGAAAGCGTCGCACAAAGCACGAACTCCGTAGCTCCAGCGACGACCCTCGTGAGTCTCCGAAAAAATGCACTCGTGAAATGAAGGACGCGGCTCGGGATCGGAATATACAACCTTCGGAGCCCGAGCCAGACGGCTTTACCACTTCACCACGGAGAATCCCGAGAGGGGTGCAATGTGTAATATTAGTAAAGACAGAGAATTTACAGAGGCACAGGGTAAATAATTTGTAAATTAAGAGGAAAGTAGAAGGAATATATTTCTTACCTTATTTTTCATTTCCTTCTTGTTTCTTCAGCTGCTGGTTAATAAAGTGTACACAAGTACTCATGTTAGCTTTTTATATTGAGTTCGTGAAAGCTTCCAAATAGCTGTGCGTTAATGTGCGTATGGAGTGACCAGAAATGATACCGCAATTTAGTCATCATGTTTCCATTTTTAAGGATCTGTTCAGCTGTCTGTGTAGTTTGTTCACACGTCTTTGAGTCTTCGTGAAAGACTGTCTACTCTACTGTTTACCGTTCAGGGACGGAACATGATTACTTGTTTTGCACTATGAAAATAGTTGTTAGTGTCTCTTTTATATTGAGGCCAAAAAAAAAAAACACACACACACACACACACTAGGTAGGTAGGTAGGTAGGTAGGTAGGTAGGTCGGTCGGTCGGTCGGTCGATAGATAGATAGATAGATAGATGGATTAGATAGATGGATGGATGGATGGATGGATGGATGGATAGATGGATGGATGGATGGATCGATCGATCGATCGATCGATAGATAGATAGATAGATAGATAGATAGATAGATAGATAGATAGATAGATAGATAGATAGATAGATAGATAGATAGATAGATAGATAGATAGATAGATAGATAGATAGATAGATAGATAGATAGATAGATAGATAGATAGATAGATAGATAGATAGATAGTATAGCAGTGTATAATAACACGAAGGCTTGTTGTTTTCTTGTTGATATAACGTTTATTTCTGTAAGATGACAAAGCTTCGATGTTCTCCTCCACACAAGACAAAAGGCCGGATCTTAACTGCCCTTGCCAACCCAATACGTCACGATTGAGCATCTCTCTCACCCTTTCACTCTCGATG
The DNA here is from genome assembly GCA_014155875.1 of Cepaea nemoralis. Taxonomy (NCBI): domain Eukaryota; kingdom Metazoa; phylum Mollusca; class Gastropoda; order Stylommatophora; family Helicidae; genus Cepaea; species Cepaea nemoralis. Next base: position 7,677 of record JACEFZ010026918.1, on the reverse strand, counting down.
CTCAATCGTGCTGTATCTGTTTCCCACTAGATTCTAATAATACCCCAGTACTCCTCCCTTACTGTTACACCTCCCCATGTTAATTAAAGAATTTTCCTTATAAAAGGAAAAATCTTTACTCCTAATCCCCTTACTCTATTCCCTCTTTTTCCTTACTTCTCCCAGTTCCTCTAATTCTTCCTCAAACCAACTCTAACTTAAATGAATATTCAATTTCTTTACTTTTTCCCTTGCTATATAGTCAACCCCCTTCTTCTTCGTTTCCGGCCCTTCAATCCAACCATAACATATTTACATATCTTTAATAACATTTCAATTTCAACTATATACAATAACATCATAACACGTCTTCTTAAATACTCCTTCCTCATAAGCAATCTGCTTAAAATTTCAAACTCAACTCTAACACCAACTCCTTATTTTATCACCAACGCTACAAATCCCCCACTTTCAACTAAGCTGAAATTACTTTCACACGATAGGAAGACAAAGAATCGGTGGCCACCGGAATTTAAAAAGAAGAAATAGAACTCTTTCAAAAAAACAACATTCACCTAAATCACACACCCCTTTACACCCCTATGTTCTTTGAGATTTTATGCAATAAATTCTAAACCACTATATCTCCCCCAGTACCACTCATTATGGTAACAGTTTACGCTGCTATCTACAGCATCAATTACCAACCATCATCCAAAAATATTCTTCACTTCTAAGTGTCTATATAACAGACACTACCTTACCTCAACCTCACATAGTAATGTAAACCACAAAACACATCCCGAAGACACAATTAAAAAAGTCTATTATCCCTTAAGACCTCCTCCAACACAACACCTCACATAACCTCATCACCTCGTATAACTAATCTTCTCCAATACCTCAGGTTCTCTCTTAATGTCCATTTCTTATGGGCATATCTACTAAAATGCTCCACTTATGCCGTTATCAACAGCAACCTAGTAACCTTGAAATCTCCCCTTAAATATTAACCATCAAACGCAACATTGTAATCTGACCCACTTATAAACATTTACATCCTGCCTAGGCCATGTAACCCAATGTCTCTCTAAAATTTTCCACCTCTCAATTCATAATTCATGCCGTAATCTACAGCAGGAAAAATAACTACTCATGTCTGTGACTGCTTGTAATCAACTTTAATCTCAGTCCCTTTATTACGGACCCACAAACACTCCATGTCACCATGTCTCCCCCACTTACACCCCTTTATTATTGTATTGTTATCCACAGTGTCTAGTCAAACATGGATCCAATTCATGTTTACTCTTCATCTGGGGTAATTTTCTTATTCTTCTATAACCCAGCAATCTCGTGTATATCCTGGCTCTTCTGACTCCCCCCGGAAACCATGTTCAAAACTTTCCCCTCTTTTTTTTTTTTTTTTTTTTTTCTCTACTGCTATATTCATTAATCTTTTCTCCTCCCATGTGGCTTCTAATCCCATATATTTCTAATGAATGCTCACTTTAGTGTATCTCTAAAGTTTCCCATAACTATTTTACTTGTGTAGTAACCCCGTCTACAGTTCATAGCCATTTTAACCTTTCTACGCTGATTATTACAGCATCAAAATATCCATGAACTTCTTCTTCACAAAGAGAATGTGTCTCTCTATTAGTTCTCCGTAGTTTTATTAACTCTTTTCTGAACGAAGGGTCATAATTAAAGCCCCCTGTATTGTCTTTATTCTAGACAAAAACCTTGTAAATTAAACATAACTATTATTTAACACACAAAACAGCGAAATAAAATCACAACAGGACATCAAATCCCCCCCAAATTTTTGTAACAATCATTTATGTTTCCCCGCAACTCAACTAAAAGTATGATGATGATAGTGATGATGATGGTGACGATGATTAAAATAATACAACATACATCCTAATCTATTTTTACCTACTACTACTAGTCTCTTTTACGGACCAGTAGTTTACACATAAAGGTCTACGAAGACAATAACCTACTCTAAAATAATAACAATCATTTTACAGGACCAAATCAAGCAAAAAAAACTTTATACATGAGGCAATAAAACAATTGTCCTCTCGCTAAAGATAAGGTTTTCAAAAAAAAATACAACTCCCTTCAAATTACTACGCACAGCGGCCCATCCACACTGGCCTCCTATATGACTTATACTTTCTTCAATTTCTAACCAATGTAACACCTATCTATTTAGCCAAGTCATGTATAACAAAACAACTCCATACCAAGCATTAATGCCAAAATACGTATATACATATATACAAATATCCACCTGTTATCTACAGATTATCTTATTGCGGAACCATACTTGTTCCCCTCAACCAAAACCATTACTCAACAACTGACCGTTCCTTTTTCTGGAAGTCAAACATTGACCCTCAGAATGTTCTATCTTTTTCCAGCCTAACTCCAATATACATCATCCTTTTAAGCCAGCACTGTAGTCTACAAGTCGACCACTTTATCTATCACTAATGCAGCAGTCATCTATTCACTTATTAACCAACCTGTGGCTCACTACAACTTCCTAATCAATATTACCGTTATCTACGGCATCTCCATCCTCCTACGTCCAACACAAATTTGGTCTATTTATTATAGACCTCTTACCAAAACAACTAATTCTACTTCTAATTTCATTCTCCTGCATCAGTACTTTCTGTATCTCACCACCATTACCTCAAATCTCTCCTACCCTTTTCATATCGTGCCTATAATCAAACCAATCACTCTTATCGGAACACCTTTTCTAACATTCATTTACCTCCTCTTGTTTACCTTCGTATCTTTCACTCCTATTTATCGGGATTCTTTCAGAACATCAACTCACGTCAGTATATACAACGGACCTCATTTTTCTCATTTCTCCGTATTAGGCACTCCTGCTTCGACATGTTCCTGTCAAGAATACTAAAGATGTTTTATAAAACGTCAGTCAGAATATTAACTCTCTTACCGTCAAGCTGTTATACGACTTCCATAATTTCCTTCCAAGATCACACATTCCAAACAAAAGATATCACCCTTTAGCACAAACAAAAACAGAGGCGACGACTATAACTAAAGAAGAACAACCAACAAGCATTCAGCTAAACTAAAACGCAAACAATTGATATTGACAACAGGTGTAACAAGGCTATTCAATTCTCTGGACTTATCAAGCACTCTTCTCATATTTACAGACAACGACACACAACACGACAACCTAACGTGTCCCTACTATTTTTATTAAAAAAAACACCTCAGACGCCACTTCAACATTCCAGCGATCATTCAGCACAATCTACACGTATTTATCTCCTCTACACACGTTAACACAAGACATATCAACGCCACTCTTACCTTTTATCTATGTACTTCACTTAGTCGACGTCATCACACCTCTTTCCTACTTCCTTCATCACGACGAACACCTGTCTGAGTACAGTTATACTCACGTACGAACAACGCACAACCAAACGAATTATTCCAGAGGACTTTCTCAATTCACTGCTTTCTTATATCTTTACTTTTCTCAATCACTCACTCCTATACGAAGGTCAGACCCTATACACTACCTCTCGCAACTGAAATTACTTTCACAGTACTATCTACTATCTCTTCAAAACAAACCTCATTCTGGTGAACCACCCCTAACTTCGTAACTATCATTCTATACTTCTCTACACAACAACTTTCTTCTTTCTCCGCAAGCACGACGTACCTCGTATTTTTCAAGCATTCACTTCTACATTCTATTACTTTTATTCTCACGTTCAACTGGCTATTTTACACACAGGATACTCAGTGCCTCCTCAGTCTATATCACCTCACCAGACACTCTCGGTTCACCTGTCAACAATACTATTCTTTCTTCTCCAACCAACAAGCAAAATTATCTCGGACAACACGTCATAGCTCTGAGTCAACCCACTTCTAATACGAACATTCATACTTAATTTATCTCTCACCCTCTATTAATTCTGTCCTGAATCTACCCTATTTTACTTAATATACTCTCTCTACCTCGTAACCAAACAGAGGATATCCTGTATTACGTAATCCACGTGGAATATCATTTGCCGTACTTCCTTATCCTCAACACCACTATCACCTACCCTGTACCATGCTACCCCAAAAATTTCATCTGTCTCATACACCTATACTCTCAAACCGGAGTTCTTCTCATAAGCCAAAACTATTTCATTTTTCTTCTTCACCCAGGGAATTTTAACCGTTATATAGTGTGTCCAAATTAAACACTTCACTGTCTTTCAATACATTCACCCGTCTTTCAGTTATAATGGCATCTTCACTATCTGTTGTCAACTTATTAAAGTACTCAGGTCGTAAGGTCCTAAGGTCTTCTATTTTACTTAAGTCACTTTCTGTCGTTGAATAAACTCCCGCTAACCGTCTACCCCTATTCTTCTTCTTAAATGAGTTCTTTCTATTTCCTTTATTTGCGTCAGTCTGCTCACTGTTTCCTGTGTACCTTACGTAACGTTTATACCTTCCCATCTCGTCTTCAGATGACACACTAATAATAGTTCCATCATCAGACTCGTTATAGTTTACTGCAAACACGTCGGCCTTATTCTCATAGTCATCTTTAAAACGTCTGCCTTTCTTTCTCTTTCTCGGTCTTCGTCCCTTATCCTTCCCTACATAGTCACTAACCAAAACTCTGTCCGTCTGTCCACCAGTCACTATTCCGTATGAGGGAACAACACTCCTCAATTCAGGATCTGCTCGTAGTGCAGCACTCTCATTCTCCGAATCCTCAGTAATTATATCTGTTTCAGCCTCACTAAAATATTCGGCTGTAGGAATATCTTCTCCGTAACTTGAACTCTGACAGCTAATATTCCTACACCATTTGGGAACTAGTTTCTTGTCTATAGCTGAATAACTTGACATGGCACTACCTCTATTTACAATCATGCTAACACTTTTCTTCATTGACTTCCTTTCGTCCTTAGTCCTTGTCTGTCCATCATTCCTAACTTCAACCTTGTCTCTCTTAGTCAATTGAGTTGGTTTTGACTGATTCTCTATGAAGTCAGTTTGAGTTCCCTTTGTTATCTTGCTGACTGGCTGTACCTGAGTCTGCGTACTACTTTCTACCGTATTACTTGTCTGCGTCTGTGTCTCTCGGTTTCTTTTCTTTACTAATACCGTCGTCTTCTTTTCTTGTCTACTAGTCACATTCGCAACCATTTTAGGACTAGTCTGTATTTTATTTACAGGTTCAACTCTGTCTCTTACACCTGAGTTTAGATATTGTCTTTGTCTTTTTTCAAACCATTCGTCACGTTTTTTTCTAGCGCTTACAGTATAGGATGGCCAAGTCCTAGAACAATCTCTCTCATGCCCATTTCTGTATCTCTGATCATTGTACCAGCTCCTAACCCTAGTCATCCTTGGACTAACATAAATGCTTCTATACTGCCCTCTATTTTCATCAACTAGTGGCTGTCCTCGGCTATTCTTGTTGTTCCTTTTTATCTCATTACCTCTTACATTGCTCTGTAACCAGTGTACAAAACATTCTACCTCGCTGACTGCCACCTTTAATTCTCCTAACCATGCAGTCACGTGTCCTAAGTCTCTGCTCAAGTACATTTTTACTCTTTATGCTATCTCAGCCGAAATAATTCTCACTTGTGTCGTGATGAATCTGCTCTGCTAAATATTCCTAAACAGAGCTAAACCTGTGCTAAGGTGTCCTGTTCCGCCATGCTGAAAAATACTGAAACAAAGCAAGCAAAGAACCACACAATTTCAATTTCTTAATTTAAAGAAGATGTGCTAAGGTGTCCTGTTCCGCCATGCTGAAAAATACTGAAACAAAGCAAGCAAAGAACCACACAATTTCAATTTCTTAATTTAAAGAAGATGTGCCAAGGTGTCCTGTTCCGCCATGCTGAAAATACTGAAACAAAGCAAGCAAAGAAACCACACACATTTCAATTTCTTAATTTAAAGAATTAACTCAGTTAATTATAGAAAACCACAGTTATTTTCCTGGGTTTAAGTATCACACAATTTTTTTACTTCTTAATTTAAAGAATTCACTCAGTTATTATAGAAAACCACAGTTATTTTCTGGGTTAAGTATCACACAATTTTTAACTTCTTAATTTAAAGAATTCACTCACTTATTATAGAAAATCAGAGCTATTTTCTTTTTGTTTCTTGACTCAAACCCGTACCTTCCTCCACTCGGCGTCAGATTTCGTTCGATCACCAGGAGCCTGTTTCAGCTGAAAATTAGTCGCGTAGTTCAGGTAGTCCTATCTCTTCCCCCAGGTAATTATGTCACTTCTCTAGGGATGCCGGGATTATCTTCAACCCTTGGTTGGGTCCGACCAGCTTTTAGTCTTTGCTTTCACCCCGGGTGGGGTACATCATCGACGTCTTGAGATAACGATTACGTAAGTGGCTGGCGATTTGAAATTAGCAAAAATTCAGGTTATGGTAACTTTTCGAAACTCCAGAGCTCAGATCGCGGCTATGGGAAGCCCTTTGATACGCTGAAGGCTGAAGTTCAGACTACAACCATGACCATCCCCCGGCCAACGTTAAAGTTCAGATAAGGTCTCCGGAAAGCCCTTTTTATGACGTAAAAATTCAAAGCTCGGCTCTGGGAAGCCCTTTGATGATGTAAAATTTCAAAGCACGGCTCTGGGAAGCCTTTGATGATGTAAAATTTCAAACCAACGGCTCTGGAAAGTCCTTTGATAATGTAAAATTTCAAACCACGGCTCTGGAAAGCCCTTTGATAATGTAAAATTTCAAACCACGGCTCTGGAAAGCCCTTTGATAATGTAAAAGGTTCTATAGTTTTACATGATTGAGAAATTATGTGCTCAGGGTTATCACAGCCTTCGAGCCTCCTTATTTGCTGATTATTGACCTGATCCTTTCACTGGAACAACAACAAGCGTCTCCCGACCTTGAAAAAACTGATTGAGAAAACGTTAAATACCTTCTGGTTTAGGCATTCTTTGAAAGTTTCTTTCACTGGGAAAAACAACAAGCGTCTCCCGACCTTGAAAAAGCTGATTTGAGAAAACGTTAAATACCTTCTGGTTTAGGCATTCTTTGAAAGTTTCTTAGTACTTTCGCGTGGTAGCCGGGACGGCCCAATTCATAATCCTGGTCAAGTGGCAGCATTTCGCATCATATAGCAGTGTATAATAACACGAAGGCTTGTTGTTTTCTTGTTGATATAACGTTTATTTCTGTAAGATGACAAAGCTTCGATGTTCTCCTCCACACAAGACAAAAGGCCGGATCTTAACTGCCCTTGCCAACCCAATACGTCACGATTGAGCATCTCCTCACCCTTTCACTCTCGATGCTCAATCGTGCTGTATCTGTTTCCCACTAGATTCTAATAATACCCCAGTACTTCCTCCCTTACTGTTACAAAAAAGAAAAAGATAGATAGAAAAAGATAGATAGATAATAAGATAGATAATAGATAGATAGATAGAAAAAGATAGATAGATAGATAGATAGATAGATAGGGTAGATAGATAGATAGATAGATAGATAGATAGATAGATAGAATAAAAATAGATAGAAAAAGAAAAGATAGATAGATAGATAGATAGATAGATAGATAATGATAGATTTTAAAAAGATAGATAGATAGATAGATAGATAGATAGATAGATAGAT